>RJWJ010005173.1:17500-71260 GCA_004363605.1 Indri indri | reverse complement strand
TGCAATTGTGAATTGCGCTGCTATAAACATTCGGGTGCAGGTGTCTTTTTCATAGAGCGATTTTTGTTCTTTGGGGTAGATGCCCAGTAATGGGATTGCTGGATCAAATGGTAATTCTACTTGTATCTCTTTAAGGTATCTCCATATGGCTTTCCACAGAGGTTGCACTAGTTTGCAGTCCCACCAGCAGTGTATGAGTATTCCTATCTCTCCGCATCCATGCCAACATTTATTGTTTTGGGACTTTTTGATAAAGGCCAGTCTCACTGGAGAGAAGTCACTATATCTCATTGTGGTTTTGATTTGCATTTCCCTGATGATTAGAGATGTTGAGCATTTTTTCATATGTTTTTTGGCCATTATTCTGTCTTCTTTTGAAAAGTTTCCGTTCATGTCCTTTTCCCACTTTTTGATAGGGTTGTTTGATTTTTTCTTGTTGATTTTCCTGAGTTCTAAGTAGATTCTAAAAACATATTTTTTTATTTTTTAAACTATTTCTATATAGTTATGGTAGCATTTTTGCATGTAGCATACAAAGGGAATAAAGAGAAATAGAACCAAAGATTTTTATATTTACAAATTAATTTATATGATGAGGAGCTTAGTTGCCCTAAAGTTAATTTTTAGATTTTCATATGCAATACTTTTTTAATTAAAACAGTTATTAGCTATCTTTCAAAGTCATATAAAAACAGGATCCATTGTATGTAAAGGTTTAGATAAGATAAATAAAAACTCACACCTTCTTTAATATTTATTCAAAATAAGTTAAATGTCATTAGTATAAACAAATTAATATGTTAAATTACTGCTTTGCTTTCAGAATCATCAGGTGAGCCAGTCACTCCTTGATTCCAGTGCCGATAACCAGTTGAAAAATTTTTGTTAGGACTCAATTCAAAACTTTAAGCTATCTACCTAAAGCCAGAATTAAAGACTTTAAATGTAGCTCTGAACCTCCAAGTTATTCACATGTCTAACATTCTACAATTTAACAAAACATTGGGAAGACTTTGTTCTGAAACATTCAGCAAATCACTGACGTATCTATGCCAATTTCCTCATTGAAAAATGAAACTACAATGAATATAAGAACACCATAATCCTCTCTGGTTTTAAATTAATATGATTATGAAAGTATATATATACACTATCTCTATATATGTACATACCTACATATTTAAAGTATACATGTACATACATATTTATTAAAACATGTGTATATAATATCCATTTATATATTATATATACATATATCCATTATATATTTGTGTATGTATATATCCACATATCCATGTATGTGTGTTTGTATATTGTATATATATATTTATATATGTCTATTAACAAATGCGTATACAGGCTGGGTACAGTGTCTCACGTCTAACACTTTAGAAAGCAGAATCAGGACAATTGCTTGAGACCAGGAGTTTCAGACCAACCCGAGCAACATTGCAAGACATCTATCTCTATAAAAAAAAAAAAAAAAAGCTGGGCCTGGCTCCTATAGTCCCAGCTACTCAGGAAGCTGAGGCAGAAGGATCACTTGAGGCCAGGAGTTTGAGGTTACAATGAGCTGTGATAATGCCACTTGCACTCTAGCCCCAGCAACAGAGGCCTTGTCTCAAAGAAATAAAAAGATAAAAAATAAATGCCTATGTACAAAATTTAATGATAATGATAATCTAAGTTCTCTTATTTCCTTGCTTTTTCTTCCTTTCTTGTTTTCACCTTTAAGAACTTAAGAATTTTCTTTGCCCATAAATGACCATTTAAATTGAGTTTTTATTACCTTCTTATATCTTGTTTAAAAATACTAAAATAATATTAAACAAATAAAAAATATAAATTCACAAGGATAAGACTAAAAGAAAAAACAACAGGAACAGTAGATACGTCAACAAAATCTTAGCAAATGAAAAACACACGGATGATTTAGAGCTAAGAAAAAGTAATACCAAGCCATTGCAGAGACTTACAACAACAACCAAAAAAAAAGCCAATTCACATAACAAAAAATCAGAAAGGATCAGGAATTTGAGACACAAAATACCAGAGCAGGTACAAGGAGGCATGAAACTATTAATAACAGGGCAATTGACTGAATTTCTGTAGAAGTGGTTAGTTCCCCCGGTTCCCTCCCCCATTCTATCCAGCCAGGTGATTACTCTTCCCCAATCCCAACAAGGGATGAGGTTTACTTTGGGAGGGGAAAAAAATGAATCAAAGAAGCCACCAGGTCCAAGGACATAGTAAAAAAGGGCAAAGAGATGCCAAACTAAAAGAGATGAAATGAAAGTCTACAATCCACAGCCCTCTGCATCCTTGGATCCAAGAATCCTGAAGTCAGTGTATATATATCATAGGAAGGAAATTTGAGGAGTCATGAATCTCTGCAAAAACTGAACAGTACCTAAGAAAAGATATATAAGTAGTTGAGGGCCCTTCCAAGAAAAGGTCAGGCTCCCACCTAATCACCTTATAATAAAGTCCACCAGTTGACAAGCTCAAACTTTAAACACAGCAAACTTTTCTCTGTTAACTATTTTCTGTTATCTTTTTAGTGAATAAACAACAAAAGATAACTAAACATGTGATGAAAGCCTTCATCATAAAAGACAAAAACCAAAACAGAAAGAAAAAAAAAAAAAACAACTCATAGTAAACCGAGATGGGAAAAAAACTTCAAGAACAAAAATCACAGTTAATATCCTCAAACACATGATGATCCAGCAAACAAGAAGAGGAGGAACATTCAGAGAATAGGAGAGAGAGCTTGAAATTTAAACAAATGATGAACAATTTTTTTAAAACACAGTAAAGTTTGGAAAAGAAGGTTAAAGGCATCACAGAGAGTTGAAAGAAAAAGAGACAAAGATTAAAAAAAATAGGTAAAAAAGGATCATTCCAGAATGTCCAATATCCAATTGATATGCATTCCATTAAAAAGGAATAGAGAAAGGAGATGAAGGAAAATTATCCAAAAAAATAAAATCAAAAGAATTTCCAGAATTGAAAGAAATGAATTGCCCTAAGTCCCCAAGACAACGAATTTTATAAAAAGATTTATACCAGGCATATCTCATTAAAAAAAAATTCAGACACCAGGAATATAGAGAAGATCCTAGAAATTTCTAAAGAGAAAAAAGATGGGGGAAACAATTAAAAGCATAGGGGTTTTCATAACACAGAAAACAATGGAGACTCACCTTCAAAATTCTGAGAGAAAATGGTTTTCAACCTAGAATCTACATCCAGCCAAATCATTGCTCCAGTATGAGATTAGAAAAAAGACACTGGACAGGCAGTGGCTCACGCCTGTAATCCTAGCACTCTGGGAGGCCAAGGCAGCTGGATCACTTGAGGTCAGGAGTTCAAGACCCGTCTGAGCAAGAGCGAGACCCTGTCTCTACTGAAAATAGAAAGAAATTAGCGGGACAACTAAAAATATATAAAACAAATTAGCCGGGCATGGTGCTGCATGCCTGTAGTCTCAGGTACTCGGGAGGCTGAGGCAGGATTGCTTGAGCCCAGGAGCGTGAGGTTGCTGTGAGCTAGGCTGACACCATGGCACTCTAGCCTGGGCAACAGAGTAAGACTGTCACACAAAAAAAAAAAAAGAAAGAAAAAAGAAAAGAAAAAAGACATTTTCAGACAGGCAAGGTCTCAAAATTACACCTCACGCTCCCCCTTTTTCAGGAAGCGTGCTCCACCAAAAGGAGAGAATAAACCAACAAAGATGACCCAGATTCAAAATATAAGTGATCTAACCCTGAAGATAGTTAAAACATCCCAGACTGATAACAGAACTAGGTATAAGGGATACATCAGTAAAAGAAACGAAAATCCTTGCCCTCATGGAGCTTACATTCTAGTGTACCAGCAATTCTCAAAATGAGTCCTGTAGACCCTTGGGGGTCTAGGACTCCTTCTGGAGATCCAAGAGGTCAAAAACTATTTTCATTAAAATACTAAAACATTATTTACCTTTTTCATTGTGTTGACTTTTGCACTGATGGTGTAAAAGTAATGGTGTACAAAACTGCTGGCCCTTTAGCACTAATCAAGGCAGAGGCATCAAAATTTGCTGGAAGTCATTGCATTCTTCACTGCCACATAGTCACAGTTTTGTTTTTTTTAAAGGCAATTTCAGTTAAGAATGTCCTTGATAAAGTCATAAAAATCAATAATTTCAGGCCAGGTGCAGTGGCTCATGCCTGTAATCCTAGCACTCTGGGAAGCTGAGGCAGGAGGATTGCTTGAGGCCAGCAGTTCAAGACCAGCCTGAGCAAGAGCGAGATACTGTCTCTACAAAAAATAGAAAAATGAACCAGGCATGGTGGCATGCACCTGTAGTTCCAGCTACTCAGGAGGCTCAGGCAGGAGGATCTCTTGAGCCCCAGAATTTCTGGCTGGAGTGAGCTATGATAATACCATTGCACTCTAGCCCAAGTGACAGAGCAAGACCCTGTCTCAAAAAAAAAAAAAAAGGGCGAGGTGGCTCATGCCTGCAATCCCAGCTATCTGGGAGGCCAAGGATTGCTGTGAGCTAGGATGACACCACTGCACTCTACTGGGCAACAGAGAGATACTCTGTTTCAAAAGGAAAAAAATAAAATAAAATAATCCACTAAAAAAAAAACCACATTAATTTTATTAAATTTCAACCCTTCTTTCTAGTATTCTACATTATGAAAGAGGAAACATACATAACTCCTGCCATGTATCAAAGAATAACAGTTATCTCGACAAAAAGCATTTGTGCAACTTAGTTGCAAGTTAAACTAGCAGCTTTTATTATGAAACACTATTTTTACTTTAAAGAACTGACAAACCATGATTATGCAGGCTTAAGTACTTGGCAGACCTTTTCTCAAAATTCAGTAAAGGGAGCTTTTCACTTCAAGGAAAAACTGACAGTATTTGTTGCCAATGATAAAAGTCAAGCTCTCGAGCAAAAATTTGAATTTTGGATAACTTCTATCTACTACCATGAGATTCACAATTCCTAGTACTTAAAAACTTCTCTTATGAGAGTAGTGGTGATATTAACAAATGTGAAATTTTGATATATGATGATAGGTGTCAAGATTTGAAAGATATGCCTAACTCAGTGAGCCAATATCATCATATCTCACTGCAACCTCAAACTCCTGGGTATGTCCTCTTGCCTCAGCCTCCTGAGTAGCTGGCACTACAGGTGCACACCATCATGCCCCGCTAATTATTTTTTTAGAGATAGGGTCTTGCTATGTTGCTTAAGATGGTCTTGAATTCCTGGCCTCAAGCAATCATCCCACCTCAGCCTCCCAAAATGCTAGGATCACAGGCGTGAGTCACCGTACCAGTCCTGAGCACAGACTTTTAAGAGTCCCACAAGCTAACAATTTTCAATCTATCTGTAAGTGGAAAGACAACGCAGGAAAAGAACTCCTACACTGCTTGGTTTTCTGTTCTCCCTCTAGTTATTCCTGGTTGTAGCCTAATGGTTGCAAATCTCACCCAACTGCTCCCACTACAGAATTGATGCCATGGTAGGTAATGAATACAGTAGAACATTAATTTACAAAAACATCGTATTGTAAAGCTCAGGTAGCTAACTGACGATGTGAAGCCAAGATATGGTCATTCAAGAAAGGAGAACTCACAAGCATACATAAGTAGTTCCTTTGTCGAGTCATTAATAAGGTACAAGAAGCAGATATTGGCTGGTCTGAAGGTAGTGAGTTATCTCACTTGATTGTTCACAGTCAGTTACAGATTGAACTCCTTGTTCTACTACTTAACCCCCCTCCTCAATACTGCACTTGACTAGTCTAAAAAAAAAAAAGAAGCAGATATTATCATTTTCAGAAAATAAGCAGTAAGTTTGGCAGAACAAAGGTTCCTAGAAGACACAACAGTTTATAATTACTTGTCCACTACTCATTCATTGGTATATCAAACTATAATCTTTTTGATCCTGGATACATGGCCCCCCAAAAAAGTAAAAAGAACAGTCATTTCAATGGGAAATCCAACTCAAAGAGATAAAGTAAAAACAGGGTGAACACTATTTATCATATGAAGAAATCCACAAACAAGTACAGAACTATGCAAAAATAGTAAAAGAACAAAAGTAAAATTTGAGCATAACAAAGCAAAACTCAAAAGAGATAAAGACTTCTGTCAAAACACTCCTCCCATCACAACAAAAAATTTGTAGGCCAGTATGTCTTTTTTAAAAAAACATTATCAATCAGGAATTTCTCCCCAATAGTTTGAAAATGAAAGCAGAAAATACACCTATATAACAACCCTATTACAGAAGTTTTCCAATTCATAGCAAACACAACTGTGTGTACTGAGACTGGCTCAGTTTGCAGGGCCAATTAATAGAAAGGTGCCAGCTGCCTTTGTCTTTTTCAGACATTTTCAGCCCTCTTATTGAACAAAATACAGAAATAAAGTGCTATCACTTAGCAAGAAATCTTCTTTACCTGCAAAGCCAAGTGAATACATATAGACTCTTAAGACTAGAGAAGCCCTCAAAGAATATCTAGTTTCCCCACAAGGTTGCACCTGTCACATCTGCTCCAATCCTTAAACCTGAGAACTCTGCATATCTACTTTACTTGGACTTTTTACATTTAGGTTCAAAGATGACAATTCAAATACTTTTTTGTGACAAAACATTCGAATTTATTTAACTACCTACTACCTAGTTAGTTGAAACACAATTGGGTTACTGCTAATTCTGAAAATGCAAAAAAAAAAAAATGGGGGGGGGTGGTTTCCACTGTGCATTTAAAAACATAAACTTTAAGAGAGATTTAATAAGATTATCATAAAGTCAAGCAATTCACGTTATGGTGCCTTATAACCTCTCACAAAAGTAAAACAGTCATATGCTATTGGTCACATGGCCACGAGTCCAGAATTCAAGGGAATATATAGAATACTTGAGGCGAACATAATTATATTTCAAGACAGGTATGTCTATTTCACCACACACTGTCTCTCCTCTAAGCAAGCCAGCGTGAGCCGGGAAGAGAAGGGTCGGGCGGAGCCAGAAGGGGCGGTGGATCTTAAGATAGAAACATCAGAGAGAGCGGGACAGAGTGCACCGGGATGCAGCCTCCCTCTTGCTCCACCCTATCTAAAGCTAGTGGGGAAGCGCCAGGCTTATATTGCCAGATGAGCCAAGAAACCCAAAAGCTGTGATGGAGGACAAGGGACTGGGGGCGGGGTGAGGAATCGGCTAACTCTCTCATACCACCTCAAGGCAGAGGGCCAAGCTTGAGGCCTGCGGCCGCCCAGCATCCTACGACCCTCGGCCTTGACCCAGAGTCCAGAACCGCCAGATGCGGGGCGCATGCGCAAAGTGCCGCCCGCACGCAGCAGGGCCACCGCCCACCCCTACGCCGACTCCCTGCCACAGACTAGGCAAGGCCCCACGCCGTCTCACGCCGGAGCAGGGCCTCGGAGCCCTGCAGCCATGGGTGCCGCCCCCCAGGCCCTGGACGCGGGAATCACCTGGGTCCGGACCTTCGGGCTTACACCTCCAGATGACGTGCTAGCGCCGAAAATCTCAAAACGTTTCTTCAGATCAGCGCGCCGCCAGTGTCCACCGAACTTGCTATAGTTTAAGCTCAGCGCCTTCCTGGTTCCAGTGCCAGGCAGCGGCAGCAGAGCTATCGAGTGCATCGATGGAGGCTGCCAGGCGATAGGAATGCCGAGGGAGTAGATTGTCACGCCGCCAATTTTTTGTTTGGCGTTTGTTTTGCGTGCTTGTTTAATTTGATTTTCTTGTTCCCAAAAAGCAATAAAGGTGGGACTGGAGGATGTTATTCCCTTAGTAATCTTCGTTATCATCACATATAATCAGCAAACAAATCTGCCTTGTAGGAAGTTATGTTTAAGACACCCACACATAGCAAAATTGGTTAGCTCATGCTGGAGGAGGGGGAAACTCGCCCAACAATAATAAATCATGGGATTGCGTCTGTATAGAGTCGTGTGTGATTAAATTGTAATGATTTATATGCAAAAATGCATTAAAATTCGGTGTTTCTTCTGCCCTGAAGGTGAAGGCACTCAGGTTGGGTACAAATTAGTTTCTCAGATTAAAGTAACTGGTTGGGAGAGGAATAGGAGAAAGCTGCCAAGGTGGGAATAGGTTTCTTCTGAAAGAGAAATCAAATTTACAGAGTTTTTTTATTTCAATTAATAGAAATTAAAGAGATTCTGCATTTTCTGTAAGTCATACTGCATTATTTATTTTTCCTTGCATGAAAATTATTTTTTCCTTATTTACTGTAAATAAGCAAAGCTAAGGAGGTAAATGAACTGTTGGGGTTGGTATGGGTGACTACGAACCAACTCATTCACAACTGCTAGATAACCAAACTACAGTTTTCTGCAGACATTTTACATAGTGAAAATCACCTCCACAATATATTTTTCATAAATAGTTGTACCTTAACTAGACAGTTTTGAGAGACCTTTTTAAAACTTAACTACGACACTACCTGTTTATTTTAAAAATTCAGTTTTAAACAATTCAAGAGCTGGGGGAACCCTTGGGGTCTAGAATTTTATTGGACCCTGTCCTCAGGCTGTCAGCTGAGCTTTACCCTCAATGCTTTTTACCAAAAAGCATTTACCAAAAGTATTTTGAAATGTCCTGTTTCTGGAAAATATTTGCTGTTTAATGAAACAACATTGTTAGAACTTTGTGAGCATTTACTAGCACATGATTTTAAAATCTTATATTTTTAAAATTAAACTTAGGCAAGTGGGAATCCGTGGTCAGACACTAAGGATTTCTCATAGTTCCATCTGATATCAATACTGCTATACCTAAATATACAATGAGCCAATAAGCTGAGATCATGGGAAAACTTATTGGTTTGAATTACACAGCAATTATGTCCAAGATTTCCCTGATTATCTTTAAAGTGGTTATTTTTCCCTCAAGCTCTTTAAATATGAGTTCAGACCTAAAAGTCATGTACTTGAAAGAGCAAAGAAATAGCTGATGGGACTCCTGATCCTTTATCAGATTTCTAATAGTGGTTATTTGGGGGCCGTTCGTGAATATGTATTTAACACCTCAGTTTGAGAGCTCTTTGAGCACCATATTCATTCATTCTGCTAAATAATCTTGAAAATGGATTTTCATAAAGGACTAAAGTTTTATGATTATTCCCCTCTGATAACATCAGAATTACAGTGGTTACATATAGTGAAATCATATTTGTTTCTAAATTCATATAAGTTTGGAAAGTTTGAGTATTTGAGTCTCTTTTGTGGTGTAATAAAACCAAAGCAAGTACTCGTATAATTCATTAATACCTAAAATCTACTGCTTTTAAGTTTATTGAAAACTTAAAAGTTCTTAACTCTTCTAAATGAAGCAAAAAATGAAGTGTTTTAAGAAGATAACTTTAAGATAACTTCAGAGTACAAGAGAACAAAAGGCAAAGCAACATTTCTAAAAAGCATAATTTCCATCCTTAAATTCACCAAATGAGAACATTTTAATCTGAGGTGTACTGTAGTATAACAGAAAGTTATATACAGCTTCTATTTACATATATTTGAGAAACCACTAATATATCAAGTTACTATTATGTTCTCTTTTTACAAGTGTTTCAGGTTATTTTGATGGAACTTCTTAAATTATCTTTGTTTTGATGCCTTAACCAATGAGTGGAAGATCTACATAATTAATGTCCTGTAATTGCTTTTATTTTTACTAAGAGTGTTAGATCCAGGGTAATGAACAAGTTACCTTTAACATCGGAAAGCTTGCGTTAATATTCAGAGCACTCAAAAATGTTCCGAAAGCCACACTTAAAGAGGTATATCTCTTTATGCTCTCAAATAAATATAACTTCCTGTATTTAAGTATTCTTTTATGAGTATATATTTGCATAGCCACACTTCTTACAGCAAGCCCGGTCCTGCACAATACAGAGTAATGACTCAGGAATATAAAGGTTCTTTCCATATAACAATGTGTTCGATTAAAATAGTCCAGAAATAGAATTTTAAATTGTGTGAGTGTGTGTGTGTGTGTGTGTGTGTGTGTGTGTGTGAGAGAGAGAGAGAGAGAGAGAGAGAGAGAGAGAGGGAGAGGGAGAGAGGGAGAGAGAGACAGAGAAAGTCCTCTTACTCCCCGAGAGCGTCCCTTTGAACAGCCCACAATAAATAAAATTAGATAGGACACAAACTTAACGTCGATTTTTTTCAAACTCAAAGAGGGATAATCTCTTGTTTTTCAAAATTAAGAAATCAACTAGGATGTTTCTCAGGATGCTAAAGAAAAGCTCCTGTGGTTCATCGTGGAGGGGTCTGGGTGCGGGGAGTTTCGTGGAAGAAGGGTGAGAGTCCTGAGACCTCAGACAGGAAGCGAAGTGGAGCTGCCCTTGACCAGGCGCTAAGGAAAAACACTTTAAAATGAAATCTGTCAGGGGACAGCTGCTCGGGAAACGTGTTAAATCTACTGGCCCCTTCTAGCCGGGTCTGCTCATAGAGGAGTCGGCTTGAACTCCAGGATGCGAATAGTGGAGTGAATTATACGGACTGGGGCGAGGAGCTTGGTGAAGACCTGGGCTCATCCTGGCTGCGGGCCGGGAAGCTCCCGAAAGGAGCTTAGCGCGTGGGAGAAGCTGCAGAGAGCCCTGACTCTGAACCGGGATGTGAAGCCAGGATAATGCCGGATGGAGGAGCTACCGCGGGGCCGAGTTGGGGGAGAGAGGAGGGGATGCAGGGGAGAAGGGGTGGAGATGCAGGATTGGGATGCGGGGTCAGGATGCGGGAGTGGGGTGCGGGGCCTATTAACTGCTGTGGGGCTGATGCCGGGCAGGGACCAGTGGCAGCAAGGCGAAATCCAGCAATTGCGCGGCACCCTGACGCGGGGCAAAGCTGTAGGGTCGGATGCTGCGTCTGGATACCCGACTGACTCCAGGAGCTGCGCACTTGTCAGTTTCCTTTTGGTCCCACCCCGCGGAGTCCATCCAGCTCCCCAGTGTTTAACTAAGTCGTGACACCAACGCAAAATCCACGCCTAATTAAATTAATTAGGGATTCTTGTCAATCCTGGATTAATGACCAAGAGCACAAGGCGACCGAGGCTATCTGAAAACCCAAACGGCCAGGGACCAGCCTTCTCTCCCCGCCCCCTCTGGTCCCCCTGCGCTGCCCTCCCATTCCAGCCTCAGCCCGCCGGGACTCCAGCCTCGATCAATCTCAATCTCTCTCTCTCAATCTCTCTCTCTCTCTCTTTCTCCCCACCCCCAACCCCCAGGTAGTGGCGCAACTGCTGCTACCCGGGAAGGGGGCTCACTCCGAGTTGCAAGGGGAGGTAATTTACTCAGAACAAGGGGCCGCCTTTAGGAAGTATAAATAGTGAGACTTCAAGCGCAGCGTCGCTATCGGATCTGAACTCTCCGCAGGAAGAATTGTCAAAGATCTTAACATTGAACAAGCGCGCTCCGGCAGGGAAGCATCAGTTCCCATTTCCCTCCGGCGGCTCGCGCCCCTCCTCTTCTCCTCCTTCTCCTCCTCTTCCTCCTCCTCCCCCTCCTCCTCTTCCTCCTCCTCTTCTTACTTCTTTTTTCTCCTTCTACTTCTCCTCTTTCTTCTTTCTTCTCCTCTTTTTCTTCTTCTTCCTCTTCCTTCCTCTCCTCCCCCACCTCCTGTCCCATTGATGTGTTATTATTGGGGGGGCTGGAGCAGTAAAAAAAGAAGAAGGAAAAAAAGAGCAGGGCTCGGCTGGGAGAGGTTGAGCGCGGGGCTGACGGGCGGCGGCGACGATGGAAGAACTTACGGCGTTCGTCTCCAAGTCTTTTGACCAGAAAGTGAAGGAGAAGAAGGAGGCGATCACGTACCGAGAGGTGCTGGAGAGCGGGCCGCTGCGCGGGGCCAAGGAGCCCGCTGGCTGCGCGGAGTCGGGCCGCGACGACCGCAGCAGCCCGGCAGTCCGGGCGGCCGGCGGAGGCGGCGGCGGAGGAGGAGGAGGCGGAGGCGGAGGAGGCGGAGGAGGTGCAGGAGGAGGAGGAGCAGGCGGAGGAGCTGGAGGAGGGCGCTCTCCCGTCCGGGAGCTGGACATGGGCGCTGCCGAGAGAAGCAGGGAGCCAGGCAGCCCGCGGCTCACCGAGGGTAACGGCCTGACCCCGGCCGCGGTTCCCCTTCCCGCCTTCCTGACTCCTCTCGGGCGGGAGAGGACCCTGAGGCCCAGCGGGGAGGAGGGGCGGGACGCAGAAAGGGCCCTAGACCCCAGCTTTGGAAGCTAGAGTGATAGTAGAGGGGTAGGTGTCCAGCGGTGTGCACGGTCGTGGGTGGGGTCCTAGTGTGTGTGTGGTGGGGGGTGGCGGGGTGGGATGAGAGCGTGTGGGGTTTGTGCGCGCCCTTCCCAGATGCTCCCATTCCACCGAAATGCATTTTTCACCAGCCCGATGGTGGGCCGGCAGCCGGGATGGCCCGCAGGCGGACGTGAAAGTTCGCGGGGCGGGCTACGGGAGAGCGTGCTGGACCAGGCGGCTGATTAAGACTAGCATCTAGCGCCGAGTTTGCGGGAGCTTTTTCCCTAGGCCTGAGAGAGAAGGGGAGAGAGGGAGAGAGAGAAGCTTCACCCTCAGGTCGCCCCAGGGTTTGAGACCGCCAAGATCACTTGAACTCCACAAAGACCCGGAATCTTTGGATCTTAGGGGCCAAAACTTCCCATTTTCTTCGAGCTTTGAAGGCAGAACGAATCCAAGGCAAGCTAAGGTCCAGGCTACGGTGCTTCTCCCTGGCAAGGCGTTTAGGTTTCTTTTTAGTGGGTTGTTTTTCGATATTTACTGTTTGGAATCATCCAATCCTCTGGTTTTGTAGAGGAAAAATCCTTTGATGCCAGCAAGGAGTTAGGAAACGCCTTTATCTAAATGGTAGAGCGTCCTGTACCAATTCAAAAGAGTTCAACAATAAAATTAATTTGGCACTTGGTGCCTGCAGTAACTGGTGTACTGCCATATTTTTCCAATTAAGAAAATATGTGGCATGCGTAGAATCACATATTTAAGCAAGCAATTAAGTTGTTTATAACACGGTCTGTTCCTGTTTAGACCATTAAGTGGAAATTTGGGAACGAAATAGAGATTATATTAAGTCTATTAATCAACTTGATATTTGGGCACGTTTCTCTTTGAAGCCTCAAAACTTTGAGGGGCATCCACTGTGAGGATGACAAGTAATAGACAAAGCCTTCTCACCCCTCTGGCAGAATCTGAAGGGTGTGTTTTCATATTTCAATTTCACTGCAATATCAGTGGAAATATTTTCCTATTAAATTGGCCCCTAATGTTTATTAGAATGTAATCCAATTCCTTCTTGAAGAAAGGACAAAATGTCCACAAAACGAACTCCGAGAACTAGAAATGCGGGCAACACTTAAGATCCCCGTAGTTACAATGTCCAGGCTGGGCTGAGATCTGGCGACCCTTCCTTCCCAGCCCTAACACCAGATCCTCCTAAATTTGGAAAGTGATAGAATAACTGTCAGGGGGCTCAGTGCAGCCTTCCCCGCCATGAGCCCATAGCTCCAGGCCCTGGGTTCGCCAGCGCGCCTGACAGCTAAGTTAGGGTCTGAACCCCCGGCGCGCACGGTTCCTGCAATTGTTGATTTCCAAGGTCTGGACAGGTATTAATTTCTCTGCAGACCAGCTCTTCCCAGGAAATGATTTTTAACACCCATGCTGATTGGTATCCTGCGCTGGGAAGAACTACAAACAGCTTCGACTATCCAAACTCAGCTTTGACACCTTAAAAACCCAAGTCTCCGACTTAGGCGCAGAGAATAAAGGTTCCAGGAGAACCTTATGTGATAGTCCCCTTTGGCTATATATATATACACACACACACACACAATACATATGCACACACACTCACACACCCCTCGAGTTGCTCTGTATACTCACACTAGCAGAGCTCCTGTTTTTAAAGGGAAGAGGACAGGAAAGTAGCAACGGATGTGTGCAAACCCAGAAGAGAAAAACGCATATTTTATTAAACATCCGAGCTGTTGGATGCATGAAAAGGCTTTGAGCAACCAATAGAAACGGAGGATCGCGAATATTCCGCTTGAACCTGTTGATCTCTGTGGGTTAAGCGTTTAGGGTCGGGTCTGCGTTTCCATGGACAGGGAGAAGGAGAGAACAGAGGCAGCGGTCGGTTTCACGTGTCACCCGAGGCTGGTTTTCCGCCTCTTGCCTTCTGGCCCGGCGTGGGCGAGGAGCGCTTTAGGCCGCCAACATGGCGTGGGCGCCCGTGCTCCTGCGACCCTGGTCCGGCAGCGGGGATGGGCAATGCCCGGCTGCCCACGGGGCCGTCCTCGGGGTTTGGCTCTAGCCCTGGAGCAACGTGTGGCGCCTGGCGATACAGCTCCCTGCGCTGCACAGCACCAGGGTCTTGTTCTCCCGCTGCTAGCCTTTGGTCCAATCGTTCCTAAATTGGACCAGCAAGTTTGCGGGAGGCAGAGAGCCAGAGGCGGTGAGAGCTGGCCCGAGAACAGGCCAGCCCTCTGGGAATGGCCAGTGCGAGAGGCCTGTGGGTGGCCTTGCCGCGCCCTTCTGCCCAGACCGCGCTCGGTGAGAGGCCCGGGGCAGCGCTTTTGATATTTGTGAGTGCTTGGGACAGAGTGAGTGTGAGAGAGGGTGAGTGGAAAGCATTTAGTGTGTGCTGGGGAGGGCAGGGGACCGTGGGATAGTGAGGTCGTGAGTTGAGGCCGCAGTTGCGGAGGAGGTGGGTGGGTGAATGTCCATCTTGCGCCCGCGCGGCCACCCAGACTTGACCTTTGCGCGAGTCCAGAATCTTTTTCCTCTGGGAGGTGTGAGGACTTGGACCAAGATTCTGGAAGGGGGAAAGAAGAATTTTTTATTATTTGAGACAAATCTGGTAACAGGATTTGCTGTGCTGTTTTTATCCGTGTGTATGGATGTGTGTGCGCGCGCGCGCGTGTTGTTGTGTGTGCGTGGACGCACGTGTGGCCCCGTCCGTGGTGCTTCCTTCAGTGTCCCCGGAGCTGAAGGATCGCAAAGAGGATGCGAAAGGGATGGAGGACGAAGGCCAGACCAAAATCAAACAGAGGCGAAGTCGGACCAATTTCACCCTGGAACAACTCAACGAGCTGGAGAGGCTTTTTGACGAGACCCACTATCCAGATGCCTTCATGCGCGAGGAACTGAGCCAGCGGCTGGGGCTGTCGGAGGCCCGAGTGCAGGTACCCAGCTACGAGGTCTAGGGCCCAGGGAGCAGAGAGGGAATACGCCTTTGGGTGGAGAGGTTCCTTGGGGATACACGCTGAGGGTGCGTGTTCAAGTGTCTGGTGTAAGATGAGAAGGAAAGGGGCATCTTTACTAGAGATCTTATTTTCCAAAGTAAATCTTAGTGCTAACCGCCCCCCTCCTTTCCCATCCCAACATATGTTCCCAGCAGAAGAAAGCTGTGCTGGGCTTGCTCCCAGAGTTTCTATAAACCACACCCCCCTCGCCTCGCGCTGGCTTTAATGTGGTTTAATCCTAATGGGCCTACTTTTATAAGGCTTAAAAAAATATCCCACAGAAAACGTTTTATCTCTGGATGCCTTAAAAGTTACAATGAGTATTTTGCTCGCCTGAGTCAGGTTTCGTTCAAGGTCTGCTCGGGGTCTAAGTTTGCCAAGCGGATATGCCAATTAGGTTTATAGAAGTACAGACTATAAAGAAAATTAGCAACTGTTAAGTGCTAAATTTACAGTCTGCTGTTAGCAGTCGATCTGAAACTATGTGTGAAACAGCAGAGAAATAAACGCATTTTGGCCACTCTTTCTTTGTTCGCTTAACCAAGGCAAAGAACCTGAACCTACAGAAACTCAATTTTAAAACAACGCACATGTCTTAATATTGGTATTTCCAAAGCCTGACCCCCAGCAAGAGCCTGTGAAGTTAGGAGTAGAGATTTTCTTTATTGATTGTGGAGGTGAATGTAATAGCAAAAGTGGGCAAAGGGTAAAATTATATGCATATATATATACACATATATCCTTCTAGCTTTGTGGCGAACAAATTTAAATGTTTCAGATTGTATTTCCGCTCATATAAAATAGGAGAAAATGATGGTCATTATTTGTTTGAACACATGGAGCAGTTTTAGGCCGAACATCTGCAGCTGTTACAAAGTATCACTGTAACAGATACTCCCCGGGTCTCTGGGCGCAGAGACCACCATCTGTAGCGAACTATGCACAATTCTTATGGGGCTTCCCCAATCTTGTAATAGGATCAGGAAAAAACCAGAGCAGTCACGTTAAAGGGGAAAAGTAATAATAGGCCGCCTTGGTCATCACAGCGTCAGCAGAGCCTTCCTTTTTAAGCCTCTCTTGCTTTGCTCTGTGCACTGAGATCTCTAGAGGCTCAGCAACCCTTTAAAAACATGATGATAATTATTGCAGTATGATTATTAGTATCTCAATTTCAACTCTTCTAGGGGAAAAAAGAGGCAAGAAGCCTCAGGCCATGTGAATTACACAAAGGATGCCACCCTGGCATGAAATCCACTCTTCTATTACAGTAAATAGCAGGGGAATTTTTGAAGATTTACATTGACTGTGACACCTGACTTCAAAAACATACCAGTAAAAGCTCTGAAGCAATATTTTACTTTCATGGGTTTTAAAAAACATTAATTTGTGAATCAATCAATATGCTGTATCATTCAAACTGGAGTATAAAAACAAGCTTTATTTTAATTTTTAAAAACCTGTCATACTGTCTCTAAAAGGTGGCAAGTTTATTTAAGAAGGTAACATCCAGGAAAAGGTAGTATCTAGAAGTAACTTGATTCATACCCCACACCCCTTTTTCAGAGTGCTCTTCCTTTTTTTCTCTTAAGAAGTGAACTTTATTGTTGTTCTTTGCTCTTTTCATACATTTATTTAAGTTTTAGAGATATTTTCTAGATGTTTCCCTACTATCCTAACTGCAAGCAGTGGCTTTTTCTATAGAAGCAAATTAGATTATCATGATAATAGTGACAATTATTCTGCTACTGTGTTACACTCTGCTGCACAGAGGAACAGAGAAATTCTAAACTTCTTTGTAGTGAGGCTTTTATGACACTAATTACCTTTCCCCCACCCTTAAAACGCTCCCCCCTCCAAGAGTCATTATTTGCTTTGGTGTTTGGTTTTTCTTTAAGATGAAGCTAATTAATATTGCAGGCTATTAATGAGCACATTCTTCTCAGGTCTTAACTGGGCAAACATCTAAATCCATTGTGATGTTGGTATCAGGTACCAGGGAGAGTTTTAGGCCTTGGGGACTCTGTTATGTGAAAAGATAAAACCAGGACTAACAGTAATCTCTCAAGAAACAATTTATCTGGAAAAGTCTATGAAATTTATCTTTCCATTTTTGTAGTTCATTTACATTTTTAACTTTGGAAATTGAGGCTGTTTTGTATAATTCAAAGATCGCTTGCTATGTCTCCCAATCCTTGCCTAAAACACTATTCTTTTCTCTTTGTACTCTTATAATTTAAAAAAAAAATTTGAGTCGTAACATCTAGGTTTTATATTTTTCGTCTCTAACTTGTAGGTTTGGTTTCAAAATCGAAGAGCTAAATGTAGAAAACAAGAAAATCAACTCCATAAAGGTATGCTTCTCATACAAGGAATATTTTATATTGTAAGTCAAAAGAGAGGTGGGGAAAATTGTTATTACAAAGACAGAAAAAAGAATCTCAGAGATGACAGCGGTCCTTGATTTAAGAAGCTTCTCCAAAAGCAGTTAATGAGAGTCCTAAACTCTGGGAGTCAATTACATTTATTCTAATTATGGCAGCAGTTTAGAAAGATAACAGTCCAATTCCAAAGAAATTAGTTCTATCTTGTACCATTTGGAACCCTGGAAAACTATGCTAGAAATGTTAACCTTAGATTATTGTGTTTTGTTTTCCTATTCTTTGCAGGTGTCCTCATAGGGGCCGCCAGCCAGTTTGAAGCTTGTAGAGTCGCACCCTATGTCAATGTAGGTGCTTTAAGGATGCCATTTCAGCAGGTAAGTACAGCCTAGTTTCAAGTTGTTTTTAATGTAAAAACATGTTTGCTTGAACTGTTGAACATTCCCTGTCTCCGAGCCCAGATGTCCGTGTCTGTGCAGTTGGAGAATCGATTTTGAGATGATATAGTGGACCCACTCCCCTTTAAAAACCTATACAGTGTCAAGAACCTGAATGCTTAGTCCCTTCTGTCCTCATGGGAACCTCCAGGGGCCTGAGGGCAGTAACTGGTTCTTTAAAAATGCACTAAAGATTGCACCTGGGGTAAGGAAGGAAAAGCCTTTTGATTAAGATTTTGTCAAATCCAATACAGAGGTTAGTCCTAAGGTATTTCTAAGACAACCTTCTAAATACTTCCCTAGATATTTTCTACCCTTAGTCCCATTAAATGTCTCTGACAGAAGAAAAATAAATACAAGTACTCCTAACTCAGACTTGTTTTTTAAAGAGCTATCTCTGAAAACAAAGCTTTATCTCTGGTAGAGAGGGAACTGTTGGTCTTCTTAAAGCCACCCTGCCTCTGCAATCCCTTTCTTAGCCATAAAGAAACCTTTAAGAGTACATTTTAAAAGGACAGCCTGCAGCAATGATTTAATCCTAGGAAATCTCAGTGCTCTGAACTCCTTGCTCTCCAGGCCTGGGGAAGAATTCCTTTCCCAACCAGCAACTGACCTACCCCATCCTCAGCCAGCCAGGCCCCCTGCTTGGCATGACTATGATGTCATGAATTAGCTCTCAGTCGCCAGAACCCTGGACTGGGGAGACACCTGGGTGTGCCCTTGTATTGAAAGTTAATGTTAGGGAGATCTTAGCTCTCATGGTGCCACAGGACTCTGGCATCCTGATGCTGGGCTTTTGAAACAAGAGAGTGACTGGAGAAAGAGGGATGGGGGACCTTAAAAGGTGACTCTTACACTTAGAAAGTGATCTTGGGCCAGTGGCGGTACCATCTGGAAGATTGTTAGAAATTCAGAATCTCGGGCTCCAACCTAGACCTTATGAATCAGATTCTGCATTTTAACAAGATCCCCAGTTAATTCTGTGGCAGTGAAGTTTAGAAGTACTGACTCACAGTTGTGCTAGTTGTGAAGATGCAATGACTTCCCTAAGTGACATGAACAAGTTTTGTAGTTTGCTTGTACTTCGGTGCTTTAGGAATGGGGTAAGAGGTGTAGAGCAGCAGCAGGAGATGAGGGTAATGGCCCTCACCCCCAGTCTTTCCAATATACTATTTCAGCCCGACGGGGGTCCCGGGGTTCCAGGGACATAAGCCCAGGCTCAGTGGGTCCAGGGAGCACAGGAGTATCTGTGTGACACTCCAAATTCAGCAACAGGCTGAGAAGGCCACTCTTGGAATAAGATATGCAGCCAAACGCCCCCTCCCCATCCCCTATCCCAACGCAACCTTCCCCCAGCCAAGCTGGACGCCGTTAATGCTCTGTTTCTATTCTGTTGTCACCCTAGGATAGTCATTGCAACGTGACGCCCTTGTCCTTTCAGGTTCAGGCGCAGCTGCAGCTGGACAGCGCTGTGGCGCACGCGCACCACCACCTGCACCCACACCTGGCCGCGCACGCGCCATACATGATGTTCCCAGCGCCGCCCTTCGGACTGCCGCTTGCCACGCTGGCCGCGGACTCGGCCTCCGCCGCCTCGGTTGTGGCAGCTGCCGCCGCCGCTAAGACCACCAGCAAGAACTCCAGCATCGCCGATCTCAGACTGAAAGCCAAAAAGCACGCGGCCGCCCTGGGTCTGTGACACCAACGCCAGCGCCGGTGTCGCGCCTCCCTCGCGGCGCTCAGCCTGCACGCTCTCTTCGCCCCGCTGCTTCTCCGTTACCCTCTTCCCACCTCCGGAGCCTGCCCTCTTTCCGCTCCTTATCCGCTTTCGCATCCCGGACTTGGAGGGCCGGACTCCACGCGGGACCCGGGATCCCACGAGGCGCACCAGCTCAGTGGCTCCTGCCCGCTTTCCTACCCGAGGCCCTAGAATTCGGTTTTGTAGGAGCGGGTTTGGGGAAATCTGGAGAGAGACTGGACAAGGAAGTGCTGGAACCGCGGAGAGTGGCTCACGAGAAGGCTGCAACGGTGGACTCTTGCATAGAAATAAAATCTTGTTAACAATGAGCAAAAACGTTTTAAAAAATAGAAAAGACAAACCAGAGAGAAAAAGAGAAAGGGAACTTATTTCTTATCGCTATTTGGCAGGAGCTGAAATCGGAGAGCGACAAGGAGTTATTAAAATATTTTATACATTTAAAAATATGGAAAAATAACCCGGACGAATCTCGAGAGAGTGGGGTCGGGGGGACGTTACCAACTTAAATGTATGGTTTTTGTTTTTTTTTTTTAACGGGCTAAGAAGGCAAAACAGAAGGAAGAGGTATACTTATTTAAAAAACTAAGATGAAAAAAGTGCGCAGCTGGGAAGTTCACAGGTTTTGAAACTGACCTTTTTTCTGCGAAGTTCACGTTAATATGAGAAATTTGATAAGAGAGGCGGGCCTCCTTTTACGTTTAATCAGATGCTTTGAGTTTAAACCCACCTTGTATTGGAAGAACAAGAAGAGGGAAGACAGTGTAAAAACAAGGAGAGAAAAAAAGAATATTGATACAAAAATATGCCACAGACAATTTCTCTGAGAAATTATTACAGCAGAACTGTCCGGACTGCTGACACTAAATTCTGGTTTGCATGTTATTTGTGTTCCATTGATGGTGTCTCCCCCTTCCCCCTTTAATCACGTGCACTCACTCCATTTTCATCTTCAGTGTGAAAAACAATACCAAAAGCGTCTGGAAATTGATATATATCCACATACATTTTTTGCCCTGTCTTTGATCCTGGGGAACAAAAGAAAAAAGTCGGAAAGGGAAAACATTTACACTCTGTCCCAAGAAGACAGAGGCAGGCAGAAAATATGGGGAAAGGAAAAAGAAGAGACAACCAAATGAAATAATGGAGGTACAGCGCCGCATGGTGCTTGACACTTAGTAGGCGCGCAATGTTAGTTCCCGCCACTCCCCTTGTCTTGTATTCCCTCTTGCTGGTTTCCTCAAGTCCTATTTGAGGACTGTGCTTTATTTCCCCCTCTCTATCCTGTCAAATTCACCTTAAACGACACCCAGCTAGATACAGGCACTAGGTTTGTATAAAATATGTTGATATACACGAACAAAGTTTTATTTTGGCTATAATGTGTGAACTGATGGTTGACTTTCAACATTTGCATTTTGTCTCACAAAGGTGTATCTTTTCAAGTAATCTTTTTTTTGGCTGTTTCAATTCATGTAGCTATTTAAACTGGGATACCCTGGACTAAGCAATCTGTATCCCAATTCGCTAGCAAGCCTCCTTTTTTTTTTCTCTTCTTCTTCTAATTTACAAGAAAGAGGAAAAGCTCTTCTAACTGAACTTTGGTATGTGGTGGAGCTTTGTAACTATTTGTTCTCCATGAAAACAAAATTATTTATATTTACCATATTTTTTCTAGTGTATTAAGTTATTTTAAACAAAAGATGTTATCTCATGATGTGTTGTCAGTACAAAATGTTTCGGCTTCAACTCTGTTAAACCTTTTAAATAAGTGCCAAGTTATTAATGGAAGACACTTTGCGATCAATTGAATGAAAATAGTATTGTTTCATTTGATGGGGTTCGCGTCATCTTTGTTCCTGTTACTATTAAAATATCCGGGATAGTCTTCCCCTCTTCCTTTTTGATGAATGTGTACCTTCTATCTATCTATCTCTCTAATATGCCAACTTGGAAAAGCCCGTGGCTCTGCTCTTACGTACCCCATTCAAGGGGCAGTAATAAGGGTGGCTGTGACTGTGGCCCTCGCTAACGCTGAGTGCGTCTTCCGCTGTCCCCCCCTTTTTATCTACCTAGGATAGAAACCGATTATACTAAACCGATAAAGGAACAGATAATAAGTAAAGTAACATAGGATAGAATAACCTCTTTCCCTCTAACGGACTCTCGTTCTTCATTTCGCTACTTTCTCCCTTGAAGTTTATTTGGGGACATTTTGGAAGGACAGAAAGAGGGATCACGGTGCAAAATCTTCCTGCGTTTGGTATGGCATAATCCACAGGCGGTCCCAGGTCGCTGACCCTCTCTGGGGCGGGTCAGGTGCTGGCTTGGGAGCGGGCGAAGAGCCGCGGGGCGGGGTGGGGGGCAGTGTGGAGGTTGGACCCCCTACCTCTCTTATTAGCGCTTTGGCAGAAGCAGCTTCTTCATTGGTTAATTTGAGAAGGTGGAAGCCAGGACGGTGTTTAGGAAAAACCCAGTCTTAACTGTCCTCGGAATACCGAGGAGCTCTTTCTCTCCCTACCTCTTGGCCCTTTTCTTCTGGAAAAAAATCCCACCAGTAAAACCCTAAGGTGCTGCCTGCCTGTTTTGGGGGCGGGTAGAGACCGTGGGGATCCGACCCTGGCCAGGTCTGAGACAGGACCTTCCCTTCCCGCTCAGACTCTTGGGATGCGGGGACACTCCGCGAAGACTGAGGGAGCCCCCTCCCCTCGGGCCGGAGGGCTCGTAGAGACCCCGACAAAGCCCCGCATCCTCCAGCAGTATTCCCCGCCGTCCCCGCCCTGCCCTTTCGGGTCTGAGCTCGCCTTCAAAGCTGTTCCTCAGCCTAGACGTTGCGATAGGTTTATATCTTTCTTTTAACTTTCAAAGACCATTGAACAGGACTTGGCCGTTTTCAGCGCTCAGGTCTTGTGGGTCTCTCGGTTGTTGAAGGTCTCTGTAGTTTTTATAATAAACATCTGCCTGGGGGCTCGATGCCCCCTGAAGCGGCCGCGCCGCCCTCCTCGGCCCCCTGGCCTCGGGCGAGCTCCGGTCGGCTCGGTCAGTGCAGGCGGGGTCCGAGCCCCGACCTAACCCGGCCCCCACTGCGCGTTCGGACACCTCCCCGGGCTCCTTGGGGGAGGTCGGAGGTCACAGGAGGCAAACCTGGGGCAGGGGAGATGGCATTTCGGTCCCCGGCCCAGCCTGTCCCCGGCGGCGGAGCTCGTGGGAAGCCCGAGGTCAAGGGAAGCGGTGCGTCCGGGCCCAGCGGGCGGAGGCGCCCGGCATCGGGACCGGGCCGCGGCGATGAGGCCCAGGGCGGCCCGGAACGTCCGGGACGCAGGAGCTGAGTGGGTCAAGCGTGGAGCCCCTCACGGGTCGGGCCCGGGCCTGGGCGGGAGCGCCGTAGGCAGAGGGCTGGAGGAGGCAGCCAGGGCGGGCGAGAAAGGTCAAAGTTTCTTGGCCCAGACGTCAGGACTCCAGCCGTGCGTGGCCTGTGGGCCCAGCGCCCTGGGGCGCTCGCGGCAGCGCCCTTGCCTCCTCCCGCGTCCGCTCCCCTCAAGACTCACGGAGGGACAGAGGCCACTTTCCCTGAGCCCGTGGGGCCTTGTCCTTCGGTCCAGGCTCCCACACTCGCTCGCGCCGGGCTCGCTTTCCCGGAGCGCCGGGGCCAAACTCTCTGGCAGGCGCCTCGGTGTGTGAAAAAGAAGTCCACACTCCCAGTTCACCAAACCATCCTGAGATGTCGGAGGAAATATTCGCTTTAAATTTAATTAAGGCCCAACATACACGTTCTTTTGGTCGCCAACTCAATAATCTTAATAAATAATGAATAAAGGATTCCCATCCCCACCCCCTCAATCTTCCGGAACGTGCAAAGGCTTCCCAAGTTATAAAATCCTTGACAGCGGAAAACGGAGTTAAAAGAGATTATTCAAGACATCAGTAGTATTAAGGAGCCTAAGATACAAGAGGTCCAGTAAGATAGGAGGCCTTTGCTTGGAGCTGAATTGATACACATCTATTTCGAGTTTTTCCCCAGATTTATAACTTTGTAGATCCTCAGATGGTAATACTTTAGTATAATGCAATGCTCAAGTTTCGGAACTATTTTGATTTCTGAAAAATGCCTTTTTGGCTTTAGCGACATAGGATCCTGTTTTTTCTTCACAAATCAGTTTACATCACAGATTGCAAACATTTGCAATAAGATCTCGAGATTGTTTATTTTACATAACCTCAAGCACTTGACTATGTTAAACACCAGTACAGAAAGTCTGCGAAATCAGTTTAATGTGTGTGAGAGAATTAAAGGATCACTCCTTTTCATCACATAAATACAGCATGTAAGATTGTTTTGATTGTCAGCCTCCCAATTTTTAAACAGTCTTACAATTGACTATTAATTTTAGAGTCATTCTGTGCAAAAATAATTACTAAAGTTATTTCCTCCTTTAATTGTTTCTGGACAGAAGAAAATGGTATTCTACATAGGGAAATGGGTGATCATTTTTAATATTATATTATTTTAATTCAAATATGAATAAAAGTCTGCAAATTCCAATGGCAAAAAAAGGCCTAAAATGGTTTCTTAATGTGCCATTAGAACAGTTAGCCAAAATACATTAAAGCAACCTCACAAACCCAGAAATAATAAATATGTCATTCTAATGAGAGTGTTAACTTATGGATAATTTATTCAAGGTAGTTTTTACATTTCACATGGAATGTCTTATTATGACCTGCCTGACTACTGTGATACTTGTTCTTCAAAATCTGATTTATATGGGCTTGGGATATGCATAATTCATAACTCCTGTTGATATATGTATACACACCCCGAATTTTAAATCTTTACAATATGTTTGGATGTTTACTAGCATGTTTTCAAGGCGACTGAAATAAAAACGTAAGAAGTGTTAGACATCATATTGAAAGAAAGTACTTGCCCTGCCCTATATCTGATGAAAAAGTAGTTGAAAATGAAAAAAATTAAAAAGGATTAGATAATTTTCAAACTCAGGTATAAATACAAATATTTCAGACAAAAACATTCTTATGTAAGAAATATGAAAATCCCCAAGAAAGATTTACAGATGTGAGTAGATAGCACTTCTCATGCCTAGGCAATCCTTTTTTGTCTCTAATTCATGAAACAAAAAATCGTCAAGTCTTGGGATATTTCGTTTTGGCTATTTTATGTGTCAGTCAAGGTAACCATTGCATATGCCTTCACTACAGGAAAATTTAGTATAGTACTTACATGGAGTTCTATTGGCATGAGGAAAGAGGTTTTAGAATATAATCAAATAAATCACACAGGGAGGAGTAAACACACTTTTTTTTTTCCTTGTTGAACAACTGCTCACATTCCTGAGTAAGAATCTTTGCAGACTTTTAGTCAAGCAGAATAGTGTGTGGTTAAGAGCACGCACCCTGGAGCCACACTTCCTGTATTCCAACCTCACTGCTACTGTTTACCAGCCCTGTGATTTTGGACAAGTTAATCTCTCTGTGCCTTAGTTTTCTTATCTGTAAAATGTGGATAAAAATAGTACCTATCTAATGGGATTGTTTTACATTATTATTTACAAATAATATCACAATATTACAAATAATGGATTTGTAAATATTTACAAATATTAACTTACTACGTTACAAATAAGTAAATGTTTGTAAAATCCTTAGACTAGTGCCTTGCACATGTATAATAAGTGCTAAATAATAATTATTTTTATAAAAAGACCAATAAGCATTGATCCTTGTAATGCAAACCTTAGAAGAAAAAAATAACAAAGTAGTGCAAGCCAAGGAGTGAATACTTTTCTCTTGTGATCAAGAACACATCACCTACTAGTTTGTGATTCTAGCTAATTACTTAGCCTCTGTCAGCCGCATCTGGAAGATGTGGCAAATGTCACAGTGTAGTTAGGAGGCTTTTACCTATAAGAGCAATTTATGGATTGTACATCACTATATGCATGACAGATAGTATTGTTACTCTGCCATGTACAGCTAATAAAGTGAGCTATCAGGCATGGCGCTTGCCCTCAAGGGGCTTACTGTCTAGGGGGAGACAGTTCATAAATACATATGATAGTGCTGGGAAGCATGTGCTAAATGCCCTTGCTTAAATGTATTCAGATGCATCTGAATGGCCGTATAACACATGTGGGCCTGTTGTCCTGTTTTTGGAAATTGAACTTGCCTTGGAAATGAGTAGCCTTACAGAGGAATGGTGAAGTGACACCCAGAGGTTAAGGAGCCCACTTTTTGTTAGAACTAAATATATACCACATGTTGCCATGGTTTGTGTTCCACAGGACCATCTGCGTTTTCCTTGGCTGCCCATGTTTATGGAGAATTAGCAGTAAAATGCCAAAAGATACAAAGGCTGCTGACCAAGGATCTTTAATAACTGTTCGAAAACACATACACTACAAAGGAAGGAATGTGTAATTACTACTGTAAAGACCTGTAAGATGATCAATTTAGTCCTAATTACAGACTAAATTAAGGACTTCTTTCCAGGCCTAAATTTAGGTATGTTACTATATTTTATATAGTTATCTATGAAGAGCTCAAAGCAACTTTTATCCATCTTTATTTGGAAGTCAGTGTGTTGTCACAGTATGTAGCTAATCTTTAGAAACAGATATTCCTGAGTTCGAACCTCAACAGTACTAACTGTTGGATGTGAAGTCTTAGGTAATTTCTTAGCACCCTAGAACCTATGATCTCTTAGTGTCCTATAAACAGCCATCCCCAGCCTTTGTGGTACGAGGGACCGGTTTCATGGAAGACAATTTTTCCACGGAGGTGGTGCTGTGGCGGTGATGCCAGCGACAGGAGTAGCTGCAAATTACAAATGAAGCAGCTTCACTTGCCTGCCTGGCGGCTCGCCCCCTGCTCACCTCCATCTGTGCACCCCCCACTTCCTAAATTTCATGGAAATGGAAGACAATTTTTCCATGGACTGGGGGTGGGGGAAGCGGGGTGGTGGGGTGGGCAGAGCTCTGTGGCTGGGTCCCTAGCAGCCTGTGAACCAGTACTGGTCCGCAGCCCTGGAGTTAGGAATCGTAGCATAACGCACATCTTGCAGGTTGTTGTCAGAACCAAATAAAATAAGCTGTGTAAGGTGCCTAGCACACAATAGGTTTTAACAAATGTACTTATATCTGTTCTCTACTTTTATTATTTATCTTTCAAATTATAGTCACATAGAGGGTATTTTTAATTTACCTTTCTACGATAAGAAATAGTTTTGGAAAATTTGGGGGGGAATGAATCTTTATTTCAATTCCTTAATATGAATATTGATTTTTTTGTGTATATATTGTGTGCTCTGGAGTTTGGGATAAAGCTTTCTTCAAATCTTGCAAAACTTTTTTAGATAGAGTTTTTGAGGGACTGTGATTTTAGATCTGCCCCTTTGTATAAAATGGGAAAGGTTCTCTCTCTCTGCCTAATAACTCAGGGACGTTCTCAATGTGGAGGTTACCCAGAGTCTCTGACCTTCAGTCCTCTATATTCCGGAATGTCAGCATACAAATTGAGCCCTGGTATTAACTCTCTAGTCACTTTGATATTAGATTGATTGTCCTTCTGTTGCATATTTATTGAATACATTTTTTATGCTTCCGTGGAAAGGAAGAAGAAAATAAACTACCCTTAAAAATTTCAAAAAAGTCCATCAATCTATCCAAATTTTCAGTACTTATGCTACACTGTTTTGTATCACATATACTAGCATTAGTGGTTTAAAATGTAATTGTCCTGTGTGTAATATATTTATTTACTGAAATTCTCTCTTGTCAGCAGCCGTGTTTCTTTTATGGAGTACATAATTTCCATTACAATTAATTGTGCCCCACGATCATTTAAAAGGGTCCAGGAGCCATCCCAGGGGAGGTTTAGTTCTAGACCTCCTTCCAAAACTTTATAGAAAGGTGAAATTGGTGGGGGAATGGCTATGAAAGGAAGCTTTGGAATGACAGAAGCAGGTCCTCAGATTTGCCTTGAGAGTAATAAGGAAGCGTAATAGACAAAATAATGGCCCCTCAAAGATGTCCATGTCCTAATTCCTGTAACCTGTAAATATTTTAGGTACATGGCAAAGGAGAATTAAAGTTGCAGTGGAATTAAGATTGCTAATAAGCTGACCTTAAAATACGGAGAATAATCTGGATTATTTGGGTGGGCCCACTATAATTACAAGGGTCCTTAAAAGTAAAAGAGGGAGGCCAACGAGGAAAGTCACAGAGATGTGACCAAGGAAGAATGCTCAGAGAGATGCAATGTTGCTGGTTTGAAGGTGGAGGAGCCAAGGAATGCAGGTGGCCTCTAGACAATGGAAAAGGTAAGGCAAGAAATTCACCCAGAGCTTCCACAAGGCCTGTCTACACCTTGACTTTAGCACAGTAAAACTTATGTGAAACTTGTAAACTACAGAACTGTAAAATAATCAATTTGTGTTGTTTTAAGACACCAAATTTGTATTGTAGCAGCAACAGAAAACTAATACAAAAAGTTTCTGGACTATTTATGTGTATAAGAGCCTCTCATCACTTTTTAATGCCAAGGGGTCTTCTGAGTCTGTTCAGTAGCAAGAGTCCTTCAAAACGCAGGGCCAAGATGCTTTGCATACCCTACAGTATGCTCTTACTCAGCCATACAGATTTCTATATGCCAAAGTTCCCGGCATATCTCTCTTATTATCAAGTGAAGACTATAGAGGAAATCTGCAAAATTATGTATATTCCCTTACGAAAATTGAGTCAGCAATGAAAATCCTTGTCTTGTTTTATTCTCTTTGTTCTTATTTCTTCTTTTTCATCTTCTGCTTATTATTATTAACCCTTTTTTGACATTTAATGCAGAGAAAAGGACTGTTAGTTTCAAGCTCTGAAGTTCTTTGCTAATGCACTGACTGAAAGGGAACAGCCTGAGCAATAGAGCTTGTCTGTCAAGTTGGTCAAGGTGGAGAGTAATGTGGTCTGGGGTTCCCAGAGCCCATTGGACCTTTGACCTTTTCTGTTGAGACTATTGATCTAGGTTAATAGTCAGCACTAGTCATGCTGTTGGAGGGGTTGTGTGCCTGTGTGTGATTCCTCATTGAGTACAAATGAGGCTCTGACTAACTCAGAGGGTAATTGGTCCTTTTTGGTAGTTTTCCAAGATCAGGGTGGGGAATTAGAATAGATGGGCCCTGACAGGCAGGGTGAAGATTCGTTTCTGGAGTGGTTGTGGTTGCATCCATGACAAAACAGTGGATCTGGGCACAGAGCTGTTATCTTTCATACCAAGAAAGCTGCCCAGGGAATCAGGAGGAGTCAGCGATAGCTGGATAACATGGTAATTTATGAGGTTAGTGGAGCACTGAGATGGATTAGCCCTGTTCCACACCCAACCCCCAGCCATACCCTCCAATCCCATCCCTCTAAACCACCCTACCCCAGCCCTCTCACCATTCCATACTTCTCATCCCACTTAACTGGGTGCAGAATGAGGTAAACAGTAGGTGAGTGGGCTCAATATAGAAAAAGGCTTGGTTATACTCTTTGACTTACTGAAATGCGGTCTAACAGAATAAGGAAAAAAAGTCTCCCAAATAGTGTCGATTCTTATGACTCTCTCCTAACTAGCTCTTCCCTACTTAAGGGAGAAGTTTTCTTTTCCTCTCCACCTCATGGGAAGCTCTAATGTTTTATCTTGAACAACTTCCCACCTCTCCCAGCTTATCCTTCTGTCTTCCTCTTTTCCAAGTTTCTCATTCTAGAATCCTAGTTGCACATAACTCATTTATTCATTCATAAACAGAAGTTTATGAAATACTTACTATGTGCCATCCACTCTGTCCCCCTTTAGCCTGTCGGACTGTCCTTTTCTGACTTCCCCTTGAGGTCTGTCATTGTTGGAGGCATTGGTGGTTGAAAGGCAGGGAAGGGCATGGTTGGCATGGGATGGGGCTGTAAGTGCAGAAAGAATAAAGAAAAGGAAATGATTGGGTGGGCTAAACTTTAGAGACTCCTGTTCACCAGGCCCTGTGATAGCCAAATATTACATGCTACAAAAGCTACTTTAGTAAAGAATAACCCTTGTGAACAATTTGGGATGCTTCTGCTTGCTTCACAGAAGATATTAGTTTCTCATGACCCAGTACAACTTTTAAAATCTAGAACAAAATTTTATCTTAAACATTCTTTTATTTAAAAAAAAATTATAGAGATGGGGTCTTGCTATATTGCCCAGGCTAGTCTTGAACTTCTGGCCTCAAGTAATTCTCCTGCCTCGGCCTCCCAAAGGGCTGGGATCACAGGTGTGAGCCACCATGCCTGGCCTACTCTTTCAAATCTAAGGAGAGAAGCCTAATTATAGTTAGTTAAGGTCAAAATATTCAATAAATATTTGAGCATCTAGTATAGGCCTGGCGCTGACAGTCAATGGGAGCTGGAGAGGAGTGTAAAGATAGTCAAGGGGTATCTTGGAAATATCTGTAGAGCTTAGAAGAGAGAGGTGTGGTTTGCACTGGGAGTTGTGCAGTGCCGGATATGAGAGATTTCCTCCTGGAGTGTGTATTCATGGAATGTACTGTGATCTAATTTTCATTTTAAAAAGACAAATAATACTCAGCAGTACTTAGTTTTTCTTTCCTAAAGTATATCTTAATACTAATAATTATATAATATATATTAGGAAAAATGTTTGTTTTCTTCAATCTATTTACGGTTCTTCCTCTTCTTTCCTCCTTCTGCTTTTGTTTTCTTTTACAGATTATCTAAATCTTTTACTAACGCCCTTGAAATATCCGAGGGCCCTTAATAATTATGCTAAATCTACTCTGCCTATGCTGTATAAATTGAACAAAGATTGGATGACGGCACATCTGTTTACAGTGTGGTTTGCTAACTACTTTAAGCCCACTGTTGAGATCTACTGCTCAGAAAAAAAGATTCCTTTCAAAATATTACTGTTCATTGGTAATGCACTGGGTCACTCAAGAGCTCCGACAGAGATGTACAAGGAGGTGAATGTTATTTTCACACCTGCTAATGCAACATCCATTCTGCAGCCCCCGGATCAAGGAGTAATTTTGATTTTCAAGTCTTATCATTAATATTTAAGAAATTCCTTTGATGGATCTGGGCAAAATAAATCGAAAACTTTCTGGAAAGGATTTTCCCTTCTAGATGCCATTAAGAGCATTTGTGATTCATGGGAGGAGGTCAAAATATGAACATTAACAGGAGTTTGGAAGAAGTTGATCTCAACCTTCATAGATGACTTTGAGAGGTTCAAGACTTTAATGGGGGAAGTTACTCTAGATATGGTGGAAATAGCAAGAGAACTAGAATATAGAAGGAGAGCTTGAAGATGTGACTAAATTCCTGCAATCTCATGATCAAACTTGAACAGATGAGGAGTTGCTTCTTATGGATGAGCAAGGAAAGTGGTTTCTTAAGATGGAATCTATTACTGGTAGAGATGTTGTGAAGATGTAATGAGAACAAAGGATTTAGAATGCTATCCAACAGCATCCTGTGCTACAGAGAAATCTTGTGAAAGGAAGAGTTAACTGATGTGACAAACTTCATTGTTGCCTTATTTTAAGAAATTACCACAGCTACTCCAACCTTCAGCAACCACCACCCTGATCAGTCAGCAGCCATAAAAATCCAGGCAAGACCCTCCACCAGCAAAAAGATTACTACTCTCTGAATGCTCAGACAATAGTCAGCATTTTTTAGCAATAAAGTATTTTTAATTAAGGTATGTACATTATTTTTTAGACAATATAATTAATACAACTTTTTAGACAAATAATACAATTGCACACCTTATATCTCCAAGATATGCCTGTAGTAGGGATAGACATCTTGTACATTTTCCTAAGTGTTGGTGGAATGAATAAGACTGAAAAAAATATATCTATAGTATGTTGTTGTCAGTAATTTTAGTGGAGACAAATCTTAGCTCTCTGTGGCTGGTTTTAGTTTTAGAACTAGCCAAAGGCTCTTTGGCATTAAGTCTGATGAAGAAGCTGGGGAATATAATTTTTTATTACATATGAAGTGTGGGAAAAATTAAGCATGACTATTTTGGTGATAAGACATATTTTCTTATATGGCTCATAAAGGGCACTAAAGTTTACTGGAACTTATTTGCTCAAGGCGATTTCAAATATGAATTCCCAAAAAACAATTCTAACAGTGACAGTATTGCCGGACTAAGTGTTTGGTTTCTCAGAGTGACTACTTTGAAGGACAATGTTTACTTGCATCTGTAAGTTCTGGTATCTACGTTAAAAAAAGTATCATTCAGCTAGGCGCGGTGGCTCACGCCTGTAATCCTAGCACTCTGGGAGGCCGAGGCGGGCGGATCATTCTGAGCTCAGGAGTTGGAGACCAGCCTGAGCAAGAGTGAGACCCCGTCTCTACCAAAAATAGAAAGAAATGAATTGGATAGCTAAAAATATATATAGAAAAAATTAGCCGGGTATGGTGGCGCATGCCTGTAGTCCCAGCTACTCGGGAGGCTGAGACAGTAGAATTGCTCGAGCCCAGGAGTTTGAGGTTGCTGTGAGCTAGGCTGACGCCATGGCACTCGCCCCAGGCAAGAGAGTGAGACTCTGTCTCAGAAAAAAAAAAAAAAAAAGTATCATTCTTTTACAGTCACATCTTATTTTCTGTAGTAAATTTTTACAAGCTAAATTTCCCATTATTTATTGCACATTTAACTCTTCTCTTTGTAACTCTATCATTTTCAATTCTCTCCTTTGTAAGTAAGCATCATCTTCCAAGGCAGCAGCATTTGAAAATTCTATTAAAATTGTTTATTTTAAAAGGCTATTCATAAGACCATTAACTAAGACCAGATTTAACACCAATTCCAGTGGCTGATCTCCACCCCAAATGGATATATTTTGTTTACTGATTTTCAAGCAGTTTTCAATCTGTGTGTCACTGATCAGATCCAAGCCAATTTGGACTAATTTTTCAAGTCACTTTTCATGAGGCAGTGCCTCAAATGCTTTACCAAGTCCAAATGTGTAACATCTGCTCTCCTTTCCCTGATAATTTTACAGTTCTCTCAAGAAGTCAACTACTTTATCAACCACAGAATGTGTTTTATAAGTCTCCATTATTATTGCCCATGATTCTGTCACCTTTTAGAATTTCCCCTCTCAACTTTATTTGCCAACTCTGGATAAAATACTTATTAGTTAAGCATCTGATACAATTTTTCTTACAGTGGTAACACTTTGTGAGTCTCAGTTCATTGGATTAGATCTATATATAAACTTTTCAGTTATTACAATTTAAAAGATAAAAGCCATAAAGTCTGTGTTAGTCATTTTTGTTCATATCCTGGGAGAAATGTTATTGAGACTTGCTGATTGGTGTATGTTTTGAGGTTTGAAGTATTCACTTACCTGCTCTTTGTCATTAGCTGTTTTTTTTTTCTAGGTGCATTTTACAGTTCTCCATCTTTGCCATATGTTAAATGGATATTATGCTTGCGACAGCATGCCTGCAGAACAATAAAATGTCTGTGCATGTACAGTAAGTTGACTCGTGTAGTCTTTAGATACAGATTAAGTTTTTGATGCTTCTGTCATTTCATTGACATAGGTGAGCTACATTTAATAACATTTGCTTTCATGGGTTTGGAGGGTAATTTTTATGTATATAAACTGAGAAAAATTTTCTTTATAGTTAATTTTTGAAGCAAATTCAAGAAGATTCCATGTAAACAATGACTTTTTTTTAATGATTTAGACCCTGAGGTCATTGTTTGCTGATAGAGTTTAGTTAATTGAACGAATATAAAAATCTTGTATTGGGGACCCTTGCATTGATTAAAATACAGTGATATTTTATTAACTTTTACACATAAGTTACTCAACACACTGTTTAAGAATATAATTGACATATTTGATAGAGCCATATAAATTAAAACATTGGTTATGATTTATCAAGGATTACTCAAGTATTAATTAACTGACAGCTAGAACACTGCTTTTGACATTCTTAAATTCCCTTTGGTTAATCTTATATACATTATAGATTAGTCAGTTTCTCCCTTTTAATATAAAATATTTAGCTTTTGAAGTGTTTTGACATATGGTAAACTTCAATAAGAAGGCAGACATTTTCAGTTTTGAGAAATGTAAATATATCATTCTGTAAGAAATTCCAAAATGTTGGCTATGGGACAATGGAAACCATATGTAGTTTTTCAGCAAATCTCGATAAACAAGTAACTGCTTTCAACACTTTTTCTGTCTCCAGTTTTAATATTAACTACTTGATTAAATGTCAAACAGAGCAAAGGCCATTTATATCAGGCATAAGTAATATTTGTATTGTTTCCAAAGGATGGAAAACATTTAGTTTTGAATATTTACTACTTTTTTGTGGCTCAGTGATAATTAACTAGTACTGGGAATATCACTCATTTATGATCTGAAATTCTTGGGGATTTGGGGACTTGGGGATTAATTGACTGAATAAAAACTATGATATTTTGTTTTGTTTTTACTTGCTAAATGGCAACTTTATGTTCTTTTCTGTTAGATTCACAATTAAGAATATAAATTTTGGAAATATGTTCAAACCAGTGTTTTTTCTAAAATCCAGATTAGAAATTTTCTATTATCAATGTTATGTTTATAGATATTATAAATGTTCTGTTAATTAAATTATAACTATCCATTAATGACTGTAATATGTGTATTTCTATAAATAAAAGAAACCATGAACATTTAAAATGTGAGTAGAAGAAATTCACATTTATATGACACATGCATTTTTAAGCTTAAATTTTAATTTCACTTAAAAGGTAAGTCTGAATCTAGAAAGCAGTTCCTAAGGATAAAGATTTTAAACTTAGTAGAATATACCTTATAAATGAATGATGTTAAGTCAAGAAATGTTATTATGTCAGAGGTCAAGCAGAAACTCACAGAATAAATGTGTTTAGGTTTTGCTTTTTGTATAAATATTTAAAATGATACATCAATAGATAGATATCAAAGGAAGAAGACTGCATTATTCTTTCTGTATATGTAAAATCAGAAGTCTGCATTTTGCTTTTTACAAAACTATGGCGATTCTGTTTCTCAAGGTAACAAACATCCATGTGACAGTTTTTTAAAAGATAATTTTCTGTATAGTTCCAAGTTTCTCAATTTATATCAATACATTTCTGTTGTTCCATTGTTATTTACAGATACTCATATGTTGTTTAAAATTTTTCTTTCTGCTAAATTCATGAATCATTCACATAAACATGGAAATACTATTAAATAAATGCATTCCCTTGTTATGTATGACTTTTGTATTTCTGAGATTTTAGAATTTTTTCCTCATTAATTATGAGCTAAAGCACATTAAAAGATGCATTATACAAGCATTGTGAACAGATGTGGTCAAATGGGAAAGTTGAATATGAGGTAAGAACTTTCCAGTTTTTAAAATAAGTAAAAATTTATATCACAAATATGTTTTCATCTTCATAATATAAAACATGGGCAATCTCAAAATAAAATAATATATAACTTTATGTATTTTTAAAAACAGTGGAGGCTTCTTTCTAGACCCCGAATGAGCAAGGACTCTGTTCTAATGACTTCACCAGGCAAATTCATCCACTGTTGGATTACTTTCCATCAGAATGTTTTTCTAGGACCCAGACAAAACGTATCCTCTATTTGATATTTGTTGATTACTGTTTATCTTGATATCCTCATACAATATGAGTAATTTGTTTACTTCTGCTCCTATTGCTTTTAGCTATTTATCCATGACTGTGGTACACAGTGGAGGTTGGTGGAGGAGGGCAGATTCTGGTGTGAAATGAGGATGGCATTTTTGTGTTTTGACCAGAATAATTTAGAATTTTTTGCCTTCATGTTTTTCAAAGTATAAGTTTTGTCAAGATGCCAGCTCTAGTTACATCACTGAAGAAATCGGCTTGTAAGTGACTGGAATTTTACTCATGTTAGATGTGTTGTAAGATGTATTTTGCTGCAAAAGGTTTAGTGATGTCTGCGTGCTAGAAGACCCAAGGTGTTGCTAGCATCTTAGAAATACATTTTCAAATAGAATATGCAAAACAAAAATTACAGGAAATTTCAGGCCTCGTAACGTTTTACAAATAGACTCATGTTGTTACTGTGTACCGATTGCCATACTAATCTTCATGTCATTAATTTATTCTATATATTGTTTTTATATATTACAAAATTCCTGATTATTTGGTTTTAAACTAGTAACTTTGAGAATAATAATTCTTCTGTCCTAGGTAAGATAGGTATCTGAATTGAGCTGGTTAAAATAAAGGGAAACAAAATCTCAGCAGTTCTCTGCAGAGTTCTAATTTCTTTTATTACATCTAACTGGTTGTTGTAAATATAAAACCGTTTTCTTTAGTACCCCTCAGAGGGTAGGGACAGGAAAAATAGCAGAAGGGTCAGCCTTCTGCTTTGTGTGCACTCCCTTTAACTTAATAATAATTAATCTTTAAGTGAGAGTATGACTGGAGCAAAATTTCTTAATTTGCAATTTAGGAGCCCTTGGCGGCGGTGGGGTGGGGGGAGCCATATGAAGGTTCTCAGGACAAGGTGGTGGCCGTGTTCATTGACATGCCACTCTCACTCTCACCTGTGCTTATGTTTTCCTACTTAGGTCACCCACACAGGTGCAAGAATGGGAGAGGCAGATGAGCAGAGGGCAATACATAGAAAAGATAACTACAACAACATTTGGGAAATGATTTGGGAAACATTCGTAAAGTGAACCTGCAACTATCTTGTTCATAAAGAACAGAGTGTGGCACCATGCACTTTTATGGATTTAGTAAATAATGTTTGTTACATTTGCATGCTCACTTCAAGTTTTCCTCTGTGGTACGCAGTACTAAAGTGGAGTAAATTTATAAAGTAAAAGTGTTTTTTTTTTCCATTGTAATAAAATCCCTAAAGTGTGGAAGTTAGTAGCCAGTTACCTAGTTTGCAAGCCTGTGGTATTTTCATGTTCTACTAATATGAAAATAAATTTGAATATTGATTAGATTTTTGTTTTTTTGAGACAGGGTCTCACTCTGCCACCCAGGGTAGAAGTCAGTGTCATCATCATAGTTCACTGCAACCTCAAGCTCCTGGGCTGCTGCCTCAGCCTCCCAAGTAACTGGGACTACTGTCATGCACCACCACGCCTGGCTAATTTTTCTATTTTTGGTAGAGACGGGGTCTTGCTCTTGCTCAGGCCGATCTCAAACTCCTGACCTCAAGTGATCCTCTTACTTTGACCTCCCAAAGTGTTAGGATTATGGGCGTGAGCCACCACACTGGCTGATTGGATTATTTTAAACCTGTGGAAGAATTGTGTGCCTTTCTCATAGGCTTACATTGTAAGAAAAAATTAAAACCTTTAAAAATATTGAAATTAAATTAGTTTAAGATATTTACAGATATTATCTTCATTTATTTTATTTTTTCTTTTTCTTCTACTCTTCGTTTTTTGCTCTCATGCATATTATCTTCATTTAAACACACCTGAGATGACTCTAGTCTACTCGGTTCTAGAAACTTAAGACGGATTTAAAAAATGCTTTCTTTGAAGTTTATTGTTCATAATGATATACATCATTACTTATAGAATTGTAATGATCCTTCCAGTCAGCAATTTTAACTCTATTTCCATTTATAATTGAACTACGTTTCTTTCACTTTCAACATGCAAGATATATGCAATGATACAGAGAGAGTTATATATGTGCATGTATCTGTACAGATGCATATAAAACATGAAAGAAAAGGTGAAATTCAAATAAATCAGAGGTAGACAGTCCAGTTATTGACCCTGCTCCTCAATATGTCATGCTCAGCCATTTCCCAGGGGAATTAGTAAGGGTGGGATCCCCACAACAAAGGACAGAAATAGGGAATGCGACAGAGCTATAGCTTTACCCAGAGAGAGGAGCAGTTTCAGTTGTTCAGGCAGCCTGTGCAGCTTGGCAGGATTGAGGCACCTTGAGCTCAGATTGCTGGGCCTGTGGTTTTGACCAAATCACTTTGCTCCCACTCTTGTCTTGAAACTCAAGTTTGGAATATTCACGTATTCATAGGAGTGCAGTGAGAAATAAGTAACAGAGCAGGTGCATGACATGCATGAAGCACTCTCGTTTCTGGAGGTAGTGCTATGTGATATCCTTTTTTGCAGTGTTCTCAATATCAGCTATTTAGATTTTGGTGACCACTTATAAAATTGAAAGGAGGAGACATTGTTGAGGTTTATTTGGAAACCCAGATACTACTTCTGTCTCTCTCTCTTTTCCTCTCCCTATCTCCCTTTCTGCCTTCTCCTCACCCTCTTTCCATTCCTTCCTCCCTCATGTATTTCACTCACACGTATTTTAAGAGAATTTTCACTTTGGTAGTATAATTTTGGATAAAAAGTAGATGAAAAGTACCAACATTCTCCTTTTGAGACTCAGTAAAGATTATTTTAAATTTTCAAATAAGACTCCAATCCAAAAGTGCACAGCTTGACTTTATTCAGAATATTAAAATGTGAGAACTGGAAAGGATCTCAGCAATTATCTACTGCAGTATCTTCCCTTTCCTAAGAAATGAAGCTTGTCCCAGGCGTATTTGCCTACGTCATAGAGAAGTAGAGTGTGTCTAAGAGTGAACTTTTTTCTAATAATAATAATAATGTTTATTCTTATTATAAAAGCAGTGCCTGCTAATTGTAGAAAATTTGGAAGGTACTGATTTAAAAATTACCCCCACTTTTAATCCTATTATCTAGAGAAACCGCTGTTAACATTTTAATATGTATCTTTCTTGTCTCTTTTTTCTATACACATTTATGTGCATTTTTACCATATTGGAACCATGTAGTTCTTACTGTTTTTAATAAAGATAGCTTTAATGGTTTTCTGAAAATGAAATAGGGGCATTGTAAAAAATTCCAATGACACAGAAAAGTAAAAAAGGAAGTAAAAATATCACTTGAATTATCACTATCCAGAGATAATCATTGGTCAAAATGTTAAGAAAGTCATGAGGTATGCTAACAAATGGCTAGTTAACAACATTTTCCCAGACATTTATCAATTCGTATAGATACTCATAAAAATTTATGTGTATACTGATGTTTGGTCATATGGTTTTTACTCAATAACATCATGTGGACATACTTCTATGTCAATAAACAGGTCTATATTACAATTTTTGCTGACTTCATAATATTTTGTAATGCAGATAAATCTTAATTTATTAAAACAAATTTTATTGTTAATCTTTATATTATTACCAGTATTTTTCTTATTAACAGTGCTATAACAAATGTCCTTATAGTTAAATTTTTGTGCACATTTTTGATTAGTTTCTTATGCCAGATACCCAAAGTGGTGTTGCTGGGTCAAAGGGTGTGCTGTTTATACTCTTATCAGCTATGTATGAGGAAGTCTATTTCCCTATAAAATCTAATCAACATTGAATATTGTTATGTAATATATGAATTTATTTTGAAAAATGTCTCATTACTGTTTTATTTTTTATTTACCTTCTAGCAAGGACAAACACTTCCCAAGTTTTTATTGAATTGACTGTTATTATTCTGCTGTGAATTGTCTGTGTCTTTGCCAATTTTTAAATTCAGCTATTTTGTATTAAATATATTAATTCTTTTTTGTCATATATACGGCATTTTCTTTAGTAATTTGCATTTTACCCTTCAGTTTTGTACACATTTTGCATGCATTCTTTCATACACATTCTTTTTGTGTGTCTATAGAAGTTTTCAAGTTTTAGATCGTCGATTATATCAATATTTACTTTATGATTACTGCTGTTTTTAAAATCATGCTGAGAAAAATCCTTTCTTACCCAAACATCATCTGACTAGTCATTTATATTTTCTCCTGATACTTTTGTCATTTATTTAATCTATCTGGAGTTCATTTTCATGTAAAATATGAGAGAAAATCCAACTTAATGTATTTCCAGTAACACTTACATATACATATGACTTTGTCATATACATATGACCAACTTTGTCGTATACATATGACTACCTTTGTTGTATGCTAAATTTTTTTAATTTTAAAAAGAGCTTTATTGAGGTATAAGTGATATACAAAGAGCTGTACATATTTAATATGTACAAGTCGACGAGTTTGGACACATGCAAACACCTAGAATACCATCACCATAATCAAGGTAATAGACGTACCCAACACTTCCTAGAGTTTCCTTGCGTCCCTTTGGTTTTTGTTTGTTTGTTTTTGTGTTTGATTTTTATTTTTGTGTGGCTAAATTTAGCATTTTTTTTCTTTACGGTTTTCATTATTAGTGCCATAATTTATAAAGCTTTCTACCTCAAGAGTATATGTATGCGTGTACACACACATACACATATGTCTGTATATTTTTCTGGTACATTTATGGTTTCATTTTCAATATTGTAATCATTAATCTAAATTGTATTTGGGTGTATTATGTTAAATAAAAGTTTAACTTAATTTTTCCCTAAATGGTCAATTATGTCAATAAAGTTTATCAAATAATTCATATTTTGCCACTGATTTTAAATGTTATCTTTATTACATAAATTCTTACAGCTATTTGGATATAATTCTGGACTTCTTGTTCCAATCTATTTATCTTTCTGTTTATTCTTATACTAGTTTCATACTTTTAAAATTACAGCAGCTTTATAATACACTTAAAATCTTGAAACTTTTTATAAATTTTTAAGTTTGGGGGATGTAAATTGTCATTGCATTATCCTTTAATTTACATTTCTTTGTCTAGTAGTGATTTGGAACATTTTTTCATGCTTCTTGACCATTCGGATTTGCTTCTCTGTGAATTTCCTATTACGCTGTATATCCTTTATCCATTTTTCTCTTAAGTTGATGTATAAATATTAACCCTTTATCTGTCATCTGCTTTGCAAATAGTTTTGCAACTCTATTACTTATTACTTGTGGTATCTTTGACTATATGCAAGTCTTCAATTGAAAGCAAATGTATCTACAAGGTCTGCCTTTATTTTATAGTTTCTAGGTTTCCTGTCTTAGTTAATAGGGTCCCCTGTCACTAGCTGTACCTATAGTTGCCTGTATTTTCTTGCATTTTACATTTAAGACTTTATATGGATTAATATTTATATATGGTATAAGAGAAAAGTCTAACTTTATTTTTTTTCAGATGAGTAGTCTGTTGTGCCAACACTATTTATTATATGAGCTCTTTTCATAAATAGAAATGTTGCTTTTTATCATATACTAAATTTTTACATATACTGAATTTACTTCTGGAGTCTCTATTTTGTCCCATGGATCAGTTTGTCTACTCCTATGCCAATACTATGCTGAATATAATGCAATACAATACTTTGACAAATACTGTAGTTATTTGGTTACAATGGCAGAAAGGCATTCTCCAACATATAAGCATTAAACAAATATACCACTGAGTCCTTGAGAACCTTTGAGTCCTTCTGGAAAAAAATTATTCGATAAAATTCAGGCAACAAAGAGATAAATAAAGAAAAGAAATTAGAAAATGGGGGAGTCAGGCCATAAAAGGACACATGGGGAGCATTAAATTTATTAAAATAAAAAAACTGTGATCAAACAGCTGTGAGAAATATGTTGCAAACAGCATGTATATAAATGTAATTAATACTGACAATGTAGAAAGAACTAAAATAAAATCAGTTGGTGGTTATGTGGTAATTTGACAATATGTATCAAAATTTATAATGCACATAATATTTGACCCAGCAATTCTACTCACTCTATTCAAAGGTGTATGTGTACTATTGTATTTTGTAATAGCAAAAGATTGGAAACAACAATTCATTGATGGGCAACCAGTTAAATAAGTATGTTTATATGAAAAAGTATCTAAAAAATTTATTAAGTACAAAACTGCAAGGTACGAAGAATTGTGTACAATAAGATACCATGTATGTTAACAAAGTTATTCATACATGCGTATATTTATATTTGCATAGAAAAGGTCAGCAGGAGAAAAGCTAGGCACACTCATTGCCTTCATGGAGTTTATAGACTAGCAGGGAAGATATATGTAGAACAAATAATTACAAGTTCATTGAGCATATAGAATGTTAGGGTACTCTGTGAGAATACAGTAAATACATTATGGGTAGATTTAACCAGGCTTAGGGAGTTAGAAAAAGCTTTTTGGGGAAAGCAATATTTTAGTTTTCAATAATTAATTCATTTAATGTTTAATATTTAATTTTTTCTTTTTAATATTTAATTTTAACATAAAGGACATCCAGGAATTAGTGAAGGGTTAGGAGTGAGATTTTAGATAGGGAACATTCCAGGTAAACAAATTATAAATATGCAGGCTCCTGTTGAGGGTTGGGGGCTGGGAAGGGCACTGCATATTCCAGAAAGAGGGCCAGTATGACTGGAGCATAGAGGGCTGAGGCAGGGTAGGAGAGGAAAAGGACACAGATGAAACAGGACAGGTAGGCAGGATTCGTTGGAACATGAGGCCATAGTCGGGAGTTTGGTCATTGCCAAAGCAAGGGGGTGAGTGACTGAATAATTTTAATCTGTTAGGGAAGCGAAGTGGGGTAAAAGTTTAATTAGATATGTTTTGAAAACTCTCAGACAGTTGTGTGCTAAATGGACAGGAGGAGAACAAAAACAGACGGAGAGGCTACTGCAGCAGTCCAAGTGAGAGATGAAGTGTTAGCCGTGGAGGAGAGAATGAATGGTTTTAAAGGTGTTTAGGCATCAGAATTGATAAGGTTTGGTAATAGATTGAGTGTAGGGAGTGAGGAAGATAGAAAAGTCAAGGAAGACTCCTTGTATGGAGCTTGAGCAGCTCTGTGGACAGTGCTGTCATTTACTAAGATAGGGAACAGATAAAGAGGAGATAAGTGGGAGATGATTCGTCCAACTTTGGACCTGTTGAGACTGAAATGGTAGGTGGCATTCACACAGAGATGACAGGTAGGTGAGAAATCTATGGGTTGGTCTGAAACTCAAGAGATGTATGGCCTTGAGATGGAGGTTGGGAGTTGGTGATGTACAGATGTATCTGAAGTCATGGAGTGCATGAAATTGCATCATAAGAGAGAACATAGTGCAGGAGGAAAGGAGCCTGAGCAAGGCCCGAGGAGCACCCACACAATGATCAGAAAGAACAAGAGGATCCCTGAAAATAGAACTGAAAGGGGAAACCAAAGATGTAGGAGAAAACTCTCCAAGTGGTTTCTTGGGAAGTGAGGAAGAGGACATCTAAAGAAGACAGCAGCCATTTAACGCTGCTAAGAAGTCAAGTTCTGAGGAGGCCTGAGACATGTCTACTGGATTTGATTACAAGGAAGCCTTTTGTGACATGTGAAAAGGCCATCAGGAGAGGTGGAGGCAAAAACACAGCTAGGCATAGGGTGAAGGTAAATAGGAAGTAACTGTAGAGAGTTAAAGTTAATTTTGGGGGGATGTTTGGCAGTGCGGTGAAGGAAACAGGCAGAACAGAAACTTGAGGATATGTGAGTCCTAGAATATTTTTACTTTTTATTTTGAAAAATACTTATAGGAAGGCACCAGTAAAGAAAGCAAGGCTGGAAACATAGGGGAGGCAATTAGCCATTAGCCATTTTTGTCACGATTCCTGAGAAGGCTGGGGAGGGCGGGAGTGAGACCTGGAGCACAGGGAGAGGGGTGCTTGCCCACTAGTAAGGGGTGGTAAACAGGAGGGGGTTAGGTGTAAATACAAGTGGGCAGTGGATGCCGTGGCAAGATATTCCGGTAATTTCCACCCGCTGGAGGTTGGCGGCAAGGTAAGCTGCTAAGAGAGGCAGAAGGGTGCTGCCAGCCATCTGGGCTTGCATAGGTGTGGGGTGTTGGAGGGGGAGATGACCGGAAACTCAGCACTCCGCAGAGAGCCTCACACTTCTTTATGATAAGAGGCAAACTCCTGAGACTTGCGTATTGTCACTTGAATTGTTTTAGGTAAAATGTAGGTGGGGGTATCTGTAAACATTTTACAGACCACCTCCAGTGTAAACATTTAATAGTCACATAAAAAACAAAACATCGAAGAGTAGACTGGTTCTACTCTACCATGGTATCAATTAAAAGTCAATGTCCGCTAAAAAATCTAGAAAAATATGGATATACCCATATACTCCTTAAGCAAGTGAGATATACTAAATTCAGATATGCAAAGTAAATATATTAATTTTTTCCCTATATATTCTTAGCAAATTATTTTTTGGGACAGGTGTTAAGCTAGAGGGAAAAGACCATGCAGTTTGGAGTCAAATGGATTTGGTTTAAATCTAGCTTTGCCAATTACAAAATGACTGCAGGACGTCACTATTCTGGGCTTCAGTTTTCTCATTTTCTAAATAATAAAATCTACCTGAATTGGGTTCTTGCGAGGATTAAGAGAGGTGATATGTGTAAAATATCTAGGAAAGTGCATGATACATATTTTGTGCTCCATTAGAGAGGAGTCCTTTTACTTATTCTTGATTTACAGGATCTGCAAAATTTATTTACAGAGTTACCATGAATGATCTTTTCTTGCCTGTTCAATCAACCCATAATTTTTTTTTTTTTTGACACAGAGTCTTGCTCTGTCTCCCAGGCTAGAGTGCAGTGGTATCATCATAGCTCACTGCAACCTCAGACCCCTGGGCTTGAGCAATTCTCCTGCCTCAGCTTCCCAAGTAGCTGGGACTACAAGCACACACTACCACGCATGGCTAATTTTTTTTTCTATTTTTGTAGAGGCGGGGTCTCACTATTGCTCAGGCTGTTCTCGAACTCCTGGCCTCAAGTGATTCTACCACTTTGGCCTCCCAAAGTGTTGGGATTACAGATGTGAGCCACTGCCCAGCCTCAACCCATATACATTTATTGAACATCTACTAGTTACTTGGTGTCTAGTCCTGTGCTAGGGACTGAGGAAATAAAGAATGAACATAGTTGTTTTCCTGGAGCTCTTTATGCTGCACTTAAAATATTTTCATGTAAGAGTTTTACAAACACATACTTCTAGAGTCTGTTAGTTGCTTAATTGAATTGACTATGTAACATTTTAGTCCAGTGGCTAGAGTATCAGAGCCACTTAATATATCTTATTTTTCTTCTCTTCTTCCACAGTAAGATATAAGCAATGCTAGCTTTATAACCAACTGACATAAAGAAATTCGATGTACAGATTCAGAATTACAAATAGCATATGATAGGTATGGAAAGAAACCATTGAAAGCATAACCATCTTAGGAAGTCTGACCTTTGGGCACAGACTTCCAAGATCGGTTGCGTGTTTTGCCCTAAATAGCATCCCTGCCATGGTCTAGAAGTTTCACATCTTTTTGTGACCCTACCTGTGTTTCCTGTGGTTTTGCCTCAGGGATATCCTTTCCATTTTTGAAAGCTGAATTTCTGACACTCATGTCTGATTGTTTCAAGAAACCTTTTTTTCTTACTAAAATTCACAAGTCGATGTCTAGTCTTTCTTCTGGCTCAATAAGAGGAACTGCATTCTCTGGAATCTGTAATAGGTCACTGCCTTACAGTATGATACGGTACCTTTAGTGGTTCCTATGCTATTTATTCTTTCAGTGAATTCCAGTATTTTCTGTTCATTTTATGAAATTAAAAAACTTTTGTGAATGCATTCTCTTTGTAAAAAATTAAAATACACAAGTTCAGAGCATAAAATATAAAATGTCTCTTTTTTCTCCTCATCTCTTCCACTTCCTATAAGTAACACTGTTAACACTTTTTTCCAGATATTATTCTATGTATTTTCATGCATACATATGTCTATATCAAATATATATATTTATATATATTTTTAACAATAGTGGGATTTTAGAATACAAATTATTCCACAACTGGTTTTTCTTACTTAGTAGATGTTGGAGCTATTTGACATGGTACATTTAGATCCACCTCATTCTCATTAACAGCTGCATAGAATCCTATATTACAGATGAAACACGATTTATATAACCAGCCTCCTGTTGATATCCAAAGCCGAACTCCTGAATTTTCACCCAGACCTGATCCTCCCATACTCTTCTCCACTTCAGTTAATGACAATTCTTTCAGTTGCTCAGGCCAAAAAAAAAAAAAAAAAAAAAACATTTTAGTTATCTTTCACTGTTCCCTTTTTTACTTATCATTTGACACATATTCATTTATTGATTTATTTATTACCTATCTCCTTCTCACAGGGATATAAGCCTCATATCAGCAGGTCAGGAACAAGGGACGGTAACAGTGGAAAGGGCAACAGGTAAATCTACTGAAAGAAGAAAAAAGCATGCGTGTGTGTGGGTGGGGGGGGGGTGGAGGGTACCTTGGCACCAATACTGGGTTGTCTCCTCTATAACTTTGGCAGGAATTCAGGTCTTTACTCCTTAATCACCTGGTACTCCTATCTCTCCACAATTGTCTGTTCTCTTGAAGTCTTTTACTACTTATATCTGTTCAGTCAACACGTTTTATCATTTTTTCTAAATATATCATGGCACACAACCACTTCTCTTTAACACCATTGCTGTCACCTTATTCCAAGACATTATCAACATTGGCTGAGACTATTGGTATGGCCTCCTAACTGGCCTCTCCCAGCAACTGTGCCATGGCCTCTGCTCTCTCTTCCATATTCTCCACTCTGTACTCAGAGTGATCTTTTCACAATGCACAGCTTAAAACCCTTTGGTGGCTTCTCCTTGTCCATGCCCATGAGTCAAACTCATGATCCCTCCCCTTGGGCTCTTCCTATCTCTCCAGCCTCACTATGTACTATTCACTCCTTACCTTCCATACTTTGCCCATGCTGATTTTCTGTCAGTTCCTACCTCAGGCCTTTGCACAAGTGATTCCCCTGACAGGAATCCTCTTTCTCGCCATCCCTCACCTTACATCATTCAGGCCCCATCTTACATATATTTTCCTCAAAAATGCTTTTCATGACTCCACAGACCATACTCTGGACTTCTGGGTAGCATGCTTCATACTTGTGTTTATTGGGTAATATACATATCTGTCTTTCTGGTGAGATTGCATGCTCCCTGACAGGAGAGGTCATGTCTGGCTTTATCACCGGTAGGTACACATTGGATTCTCAACAAATATTTGCCAAATGAGTAAGGGCGGTCTAAACTTTGGGAGAGTGAAAATTCTCTGAAATTACTGCCCTGGCCTGATTCAAGAAGTGATGATCTGGCATAAACTTGTATAGATGAGACAGAACGAGGCAATAGAAGAAGAAAACCTGGTAGGCCCAGAGCAGAACATTTTCCTGTAGTCTCTCCTTGATTGGGTTCCATCAATAGCCTACTGAGGTGGGGTTAAGACCAAAATCACAGTGTGGTTAAGTTAGAGTTATTTTTCCACTTTTGCATATACAGGTATAATTTAATTATATATGCAATGTACATAATTACTTGTTTAGACATTAACTGCTAAGAAATTAACTTTTTAGAAAGTTGGATGTGTTTCATTTCATAGCATGGGTTTACTTCTCAGACCATCCCTTTATTGTCCTTATAAAGATCAGGTTAAAATAAGGCCTTGAGTTATCTTTTTTACACTTTGATATGTACAGTTTATTGTACATCAATGACACCTCAATAATGCTATATTTTAAAAAAGATTGCCAGTGGTTTCCAATATTGAGTCTGGAATTTTGACTTAAAAGCAGTTTTTAAAAATCCAGTGCCTAACCTTGGGAAACTAGAATTTAGACTCTAATTGTTTGATTTGGGAGCAGTGCCTTCACCACTTGGGTTACAGTCTCCTTATCTATAAAATGAGGGTAATAATAGTGCATGCAATACACTTAGAACTTGGGTAGTAATTGCTATAATTATGATTATTCTATCTTTCCACTTGGAGTTATTTTTAAGGACAGATACTTGACTTTAGTCTCAACTGGCTTTTTTTTCTATAGTGACCTCACCTGGAATAACTTTATTATAACTCCATTGATGCTTCCTACAGTGAAATAATCAAATTAGCCAATTCTCTGGAGAAACAATGAAAACAAACTGTTCTGTTCTTTTCTTAATTTACCATTTTTCATCTTATAAATTGGATACAATTGAAGTTAAAAAGATAACAAGGCTTTGTGAAAGTTTTGAGTGATAGAAGATAGAATATGAGCTCAGCTATAATTACAGCTGTGTTAAATTGAGACTATAATTTAAGGATTTAGCCTTCATATTTAAAATTTGAGGGTTTTGTATAACTGCAAGAATCCATAAACAATGATGACATTCTAAAGAGGAAAGAAACGGAAAGTAAATAGCACTGCTAACTTTCGCATTATATTTAAGTGCACTGGTAGAGAAGGACAAGTTTAGCTCCAAGATTCCTTACGACACATGGGCACAATACACCAAGAAAGAAGCTTCTGACTGACCGTACTTGCTCAAGAATCTGCAATGCTGGTTACAACAGAATTTATAATCAGTTGAAGGTTTGATGAACTGACAACAACCCCTCTGCTCCCATTTTTATCTTCATGATTGCTTATTTATTGCAGGAGCATGATATTTATTCTTAATAATATGCTAATCATAATTACTAGGGAAATTGATGGTTAGCCTGTCTGGCTTTAGGCGATCAAAAGGAAGCCGCGATGGAAACAAAAACATTTCATTAGCGAACAAAAGGAATCTAAATGTAGCGCACTTTGATATCCTTATGATTTGGTTCTTACAAATTATTATTAACAACTAGACCAAAACATTTCACTGTAGATATACAAAGCCAGGTTGTCGCAACATGTAGATTTGAGTTTGCTCCAATCTATGAATAACTGAGAAAGTTCCCACAGAGGACAGTAATAAATTGTGGTTGCTCTAACCAGAGACAGCCAGTCCTAATTTAGTTCTGCATCTTCTTGCCTTTTGCTTTTGTGTTTCCTGTCTGCTTTTGGTCCCTGGCACTCTCCATCTTGCCTTCTCCACTCTCCACAGGCCATTTTGGTGGCAATACACTTCTACATATTACTTCTTGGGATGTTTACATTTATATTTACTTTATCTCTCATTGGAAAATTAAAGGTTTTTGTTTCTCCTTAATTTGAACATCACTTGTTTTTTGTGTTTTCTTCTTTTTAAGTAAGGGGCACTATCCTAGGGTCTCTAAAAATAGACTGTTGCCTACTTTGCCTTGTGGCAAAGTGAATTCTGGATCTGAAATGAATGATGTTATAGAAAAAATAAAAAGATTGCTGCCCACTGGAGTTTTGGCAAAGAACAGAGAGAAGTTCAGAGAAGGTTTAGAAAATATTTTCCTTTTAAGATGCTATAAGTTTAAATACACTTAAACTGCATCAATGGTAATATACCTAGAAATGCTTAAAAATACTAAGAAAATGCAAAAAGGAATTTTTTGAGATGGTCTTGCTTTGCTACTCAGACTGAAGTGCAGTGACACAATCAAAGCTCATTGCAGTCTTGAACTTGTGGGCTGAAGGAATCCTCTTGCCTCTGCCTCCCCAGCAGCTGGGCCTACAGGTGCTCACCAGTCAGCCCAGCTAATTAAAAAAAAAAATTTCTTTTTTTAGAGATGGGGTCTTGCTGTGGTTGCCCAGGCTAGTCTGGAACCCCTGGTCTCAAGTCATCCTCTACCTCAGCTTTCCCAATAGCCGAGATTACAGGCATGAGTCACTGCACCTGACAGGACATTTAAAATGAAATGCAATGAAATAGTTTGTGACTATTTTGCATATAATTCTGAGAGACTGCTCTATATAGTCTAACAAGAATCTGATTATGGGTAGAATTTACCCAAGAAAAGAAAATTGAACTTTATACCACAGATAACTGATAAAAAGCAGTCTAGAAAGCAATATCGTTGACACAAAAACTGAACATGAAGACCAGAATACCTTACTTGTCCTTGACAAAATTAAGAAATTATTTGGAGTATTTGGGAACTGTATCTGTAATAGACTTCAGATAATGGACTTGCTATTAATGTGGTTCTCTCTGGAATACTTGGGTAGTAGTGTCAGTAACCATTTATCTTGTGATCATATGGAAGCTAGAGGGAACTGACATGGGGATGGGGTGATATATAGAAAAACAAAGTTTATTATATATAAATAAGCTGTAAATTTGATGAAAAGAGCCAATTATATATAACCAAACCAGAAAAAAGATGAGAAGAAATTATCTATGTCTGCAAAAGGTTCTAAATAGAATACATTTCAAGTCATAACACTATGATAGCCAGAAAGAAGGTACTTTTGGAGCAGAGAAATGTGATGAAATGATTTAGATTGAATATAAAAAAAAGATTCTAAGAATTTTAAGAAATCTAATACATTGTGTAATGTCCTTTTATGGGCCCAGTGTGGGTCCATTTTTAAAGGTAACACTAATAGGCAAAGAATTTATTTTGGGGAACAAACCATGTATCTTCAGTGTTTTTACTTCACCTTTGTACCATATTAAGTAGAATAGTGCACCAAACGGTGTCAGAAGATGACTTAAAGTCTCAACTCTGCCGATTATTAAATGTGTGATCTTTGGTAAATCGACAAAGCTACCTTTACAAATTGAGACAATAGCGCCTACCTCATTCCTCACTGGGTGGTTGTGAGGCTCAAAGGAGTTAACAGATGTGAACATGCTACACAAATACTAAGTAAAAGCCTGTAGCGCAAAAGTAGTTTAATCCTCTCCTTTAGCTGAGCCAAACTAAAATGTCATAAATCAGTAGGTTATATCATATTCTTCTGAAATTTAGCAATTTCCAAGTAGGTTTAGCATTAGAAAGTTATTTCACCAAGAAACAGAGTATGTGGGAAAGGTAAGAATGTGTAGTCATAGGGGCTATGTGCTCATCACTAGTTTGGTTTAATGAATACACTAATTTGTAATGTAAAAACTCTGTGAATTAGTTTTCTGGAGGTAATTTTGCATTAAATACATCCACTTAACGTCTCCAAAATTATTTTTTGCATGGTGACTTTAGTTTCTGGGAATAGTAAACCACTAGCTGCTCTGATCACTAGATCTTTTTTTTTGTAGATTTCAGTGTCATGGTCACTTAACCTTTCTCATAAGGAAAACTTTTCAGATCTTGACTTCAAAAGTACTGAAAAAGAAAATTTGGCACTTACATTATGATTTATTGAGTCAAAAAAAAACCCTGGTAAATAAAGTGAAAAATTTTTTTCAATTTAATTGGGCTAATAAGACAGCTATCAAAAATTGTTATGATTATGTATTGCACATTTTTACAAAGTGTTGAGCAGAATATAAATGGTTCTTTTGGTTGGCATGAAGAGCGCAGTTTCTTAAATTCAATCTGGTTCTGTGTTCATTGTCTTTACTTCGGGTATCTGTATTTTACACTTTGAGTTGTCTTTCCTATTTTGACAAGTTGCTAAATTCTCATGCCACGTTGATTCATCATCTGTGAATTTGATTGTGAAAGTTTGTATATCAACATCAATCTGTTCCATTTTATGTGAAAATCCTGGCTCCCCTCTTCACCGTGAAAGCAGGTTCAGATACAAACTGTCTTTTTAATTTTTAGGCCCTTTAGAAAATTATTTAGCATACCTATTATTATTACTTTTTTTTGAGACAGAGTCTCACTCTGTTGCCTGGGTAGAGTGCCGTGTTGTCAGCCGAGCTCTCAGCAACCTCAAACTCCTGGGCTCAAGCGATCCTCCCACCTCGGCCTCCCAGAGTGCTAGGATTACAGGCGTGAGCCACCATGCCCAGCCTGGCATATCTACTTTGAATGTAAAAATACTCATTAAGTTTCCAAAGTCTTAATCGTAGTACATGGAAAGATCCTTTTGTGGTCACAGAGAAAGGTTTTCTAATTTCCAAATGAATTTAGTATGTTAATCTGTTCATAATAAAGACTAAGAATGTTGTAGTATTAATATTTTCACGCTATAACCAATGAGTTATGTGAAGTGCTCATGTGACCATAATTGAGTCAGGATTTTTTTTTTTTTTTTGAGTCAGGTTTTAGAAAAGCAATTGGCAGAATTGTCTTTGATTATTTCCTCTAAATCATTAAAAATAATATGAACTTAGCTTTAAATATTTATTTTGGTTTCATTTCTTTGTTTTTACCCCTACCATGTATGACTCAAATAATCACTTCTAATTATTCTAGATGACAACACTCAGTGGTTTTTTTTTTTTTTTTTAATTTATTGACACAGTTTTGAACATCATGGTTTTTTTCCCCCTTGGAAAATTGTCTGCATCCTTAAAGAGATTCTAGGTGCCAAATGTGTATACATTCTGTATTATTCTTATCAGCAGGACACTCATGACTTTTTTTTTTTTTACAGAAAGAGTAAAAGATGAAAAGATAACATGAAATGGATAACAGAACATAAACTGAATGAGCAGAAATAAAGACAGTTAAGAGAAAATATGGTAAAGAAAAAAAAGCAGGTTCCAGGGAATTATTTTAGGATACAATAGGCAATGTGATTCAGTAAAAAGAAAAACAGGGATGAAAGTCCTGAGATAAGCGGGACAAAATAGTAAGAAGGTGTATTTAGGTAAGGCAGGAATAAAACCCAAAGGCTATGAGAAAACAAGATTTATTTTAAATTCAAGAAAAGAGCTGAAATATTGGTAATACCGTAAGGATAACTGAACTGCAAAAGCATATAGTAAAAAAAGTCACAAAGGTAAAACATCAAAAGAATTATAGGGTTTATTACATTTCTATTCAAATTATTTCTATTTTTAAAAAATGTCTATAATCAGATTAACAATTATGACAAAGTAATGTTTCTAGGGTTATAATTTAGATCCACAGAGTTTATGTGTTTAAAGTAATGCCAACAGAATGAAAAAAGAAATAACTAAAGACATTATCTAAAGGTAAAAACCCAATCTAGAGAATATATTTGAAGGAAAACTTTCTTATTATGGTATAACACCAGCTGTCCTAAAGGCTTTATAGAACATAATTGTGATTAAGCAGCACTCCTGCTGCTGGCGTAGGAGTTATAGCCAATAATAATGTATTGACATTTATATGGTTGTGATGCTCTGACCTGAACTCACTTAACTAGTGCCCCGGTAATTGCCAAGTGTTTCACATTCACTGTAATGCCAAGATAAAAATAGCAAAGTTGATTAAATACAGTTAGATGTTAATATAAAATAATAAACTTAAGTACTTCATATAATGTTTTTCCTGACAATTTGTTTTCCTCATTGAGTAAGTGAATGCAATTTATGGAAAAATAGCCCTTCATATTATTTCCCTAAAGTTAGGCACCATGAATAATTAGTCTTTACTAAGCAGTTATTAAATCTTCACTCACATTGTAAATCAGTTGAAAATGAGGAGCAATAGGAGAAAGTAAGATTAGATTTTTAGAATGCTATTTTTGTGTATTTTAAATTGCCAGGTCAAAAAAAAAAAAATAAACTGCCAGGTCACCAGGTTTTTGTATTATTATAAAATATCAGGTGATAAAATTTGATTTATTTAAACCTTCTCTTAAACATTTTTACCCTTTTCAATGCTCGAGACTCTGTAAAAAGTTGAATATTTACTTACAGTTCTATTGAGTTTTCTTCCAAATGAGATATTTTCCTTACTCTCTTATTTTGTGATAATAAAGGTACTAATAGATGCTTTCATTGATGGACCCCCTACTTAAGGAAAATGAAAACTAAAAATGATCCTGGTTCTTTAAAAGTTTATCCCTATGGCACTATCGTGTAAGCATACATATGGGACAGTAAAAATGGAAGACGACACATTAAATGACATTATTATAAAATGCAATACTCTTGGAATGATCCCTTATTAAATTAGGCTCTATGATCTGAGATGAATTTCCCCGATCCCTAATCCATCACTGGAGAAATA
>RJWJ010005173.1:0-12500 GCA_004363605.1 Indri indri | reverse complement strand
AAGTTTAAATTGGCCTCTGACTGATTAGTTCCCATTCTGTTGGTGTGGAAAACCCCACTTCCATAGCTCAAAGTGGCAAATGAGCTCAGCTGAACTGAACAAAATATTTCACACACTTGTCATCCTGGAGAAAACCCACACATTTTGTTATTTGTTAACTTAGAAATTTAATACAGGAAATTCCTTTACAGAATTTACAGCTCATTGTGACTAAGTGGTAGTAAGAAGTACTCGAAATATAGTAGGCCTCTAACAAATATTTGTTGAATGAATGAATGAATGAGTGAATTTAATTTTCACTAAGGTCGATTTGTCTATAGTCCTTTCTGTTCTTTTTAAAAATTAATTGATAATAAAGTTTATAATTGACACATAAAATCTTTTCTTATTTTGTCTGCTCCCTTTTATTTTTCCAAGTACCTATCAGTATTTCTTACTTTTTTACTTAAGGTGGAAATGGCTACATACAAAAAGAGTAATAACATTGAATTAAAAAATACACAGAAAAAAAAGTTAGGACCTAGTGAAAAAGGTACTGACTCAATTTATTCCTACTTTAGTGAGACTATAATAACTCTCTCCTTAACCTGTGAGTGTTTAAACCTAGGGATTCTATTTCCTGCAGTAAAGCTGTGAAAAAGCCCAGTTTTCTAAATTTTGGAATTCAGTTAACTAAGGTTTCTGTGAGGTGATGATTTCCCATCTTACATATTGCTTCCCACATAGTGTGTCCTCTGCTGTTGCTAGCTGGAGTTCCTGCTTATCCTAAAGTGTAATTGTCATTTTGCCAGACACAAAAAATACCATGTTGATGTATTAACAGCATCTACCAATGATGGCACTATCTCAGTTACAAAATTATATTAACTTTGAAAATTGATTAAGTGATTAGTGCAGGTAGAAAGTCAAAAAACGGTGAAGCTTTTTAAAAAAATGGACTATAAAGTTAGAATTAGTGGAAAGTTTCCCTGAAGTCCTAAAAAGTTCAGAAATTTATGCAACAATATAATAAAAGCAAATGGGTGAGAATGAAAATCATGCTATTTAAGCTTTTGATACAATTATTTCACTTTCAATAGGTTTTAAATAAATCATTTAATATAGCGCAGATAGAATACAGTTAGAACATTTTACTGTTAATAATTTTTAAAAACATTATTTTCCATTATAAATATGATAAAAAATGGTTTACTAGCTCTCCAGTTATTTCATTACATTCACTGACTCATTTTCATCTTCAAATAAATCAACAAGGAAACAGGATTCATTTAATGAAGTTGGTTTTGTGGTAAATTTACAAACGCAAAGCTTCACATCCTTCATTAAATGCAAGCTCTATGTGTGTGTATATGTATCTTGATCAGCAACTGAGTTAGATTTTACACTGGATAGTGATTATACCTTTATTGATAAGAGTAATGTATTTTATATATTTATAATATTTATGTATTTATAAGTACTTAGTTTTCGCATTAGTAATTTTTGCTTCCTGGTTTAAATTTCAAATTGAAACTCTTGGTTAATATGATCTCATTCACATTAACACTCTCAATCTCAGAATCAGTAAAGGCAGGGAGAGGAGAAAAGACAAATACTCATTCGTAGCAATGAAGATATCTACACGGTGTTTTTTCAAGCACAAATATGTACAGAATGTGAAATTCTGACAAGGAATGCCTGAACAATATGCGCATTACAGAGCCAAAATTCCAGTGAGTGAAGAGATGAGGCCATGTTGCCCATTGCTCTAATGGCTGCAGGAAAATCTATGGCTCTTCTTTTTGAAGCAGAATTGGCCGTTTCCCTTCTACTAATGGAAGCAACATTGAGAAAGACATAGTCCCAGAGGGAAGGTCCTGAGCTGTGTGCTATGAATGGTTCCCTCTCAGGTCAGGCTCCCATGCCCATTTTGCTACCTTGCTTTCTGATGAGTGATGATTATTACTTTATCCTTTGAAATAGACATGACTGACTATATAGAGAGAAGATTCACACACTGCAAAAATTACTTGCATATTTGTTCTGTGTAAATTCTTACCTTAGTTCATGGTTTTAAAAAGGAATCAGTAAGTTGCTTTTGTTCCTGGTTTATGATAGATATAGTTTATAAACTGTATATTTTAGAGTTGAAATGGATTTTAGAGGTTTATCTTGTCCAAACTCTTTCACAAATCTAGAATCCAATTTTTGATATCATAATAGATGATCATCTTATTCTACCCCAGATAGTTAAATTTGATGATGTTTTACCATAGCTATAGCAATATCAGTGATAACGTATCGCTAGGAAAAGAAAATCATGTACTAAGGGTCAAATTATATCAAAGTGATCTTTTACATGTCAGTGTTCAATTCTAGCACGTGCTGTGCATAATTTTGTAATTTAAGCCTCTATACTACATGTGTTTATTTAGGGAAAAATGTGATTCAAATGGGAGCTAAAGGTGGGTCTTTCAAATTTAGGCTGACTGAAACCTCTTCGAAAACATGAAATTTCAAAAAGGATTATTATTTTTTAGGCGGGCAATATAATAACAAGAGAAAAAATGAGTAGTGATTTATTAGCAGAAAAACAGGCCAGTGTCGTCGCATATAAGGAGTTTGCCCTAAATGTTACCTGTGATGTTGAAGAGGTACTTTCTGACTACTTCTCATTTTCCTTGGATGAGCTAAGGGACCATCATGAAGGCTATTGGGAAGGACTCCCCACCAAAAAAAGCATAAGGGAAGGAGTGCAAAGTCTACATAAGTGGGCGAAGGCATGGTATTTACTTTGAATCTGCAAATATAGGTCCACCGAAGGATGAGAAATACAATGTGTTTTTAAGTGTCACTTATGGGAGCACATATTTATGTGCACATTTAAAAAATTATATTCTGTGTTATGTAAGTATTAGCTTACTGAATACAATGAAAAGAATATTTTTGGAAGTTTTTATTCTAATAAGATTTTGGGGAATTTTGGACCAAGTGCTGGCTATAATTCAACTGTTTTTCTGCATACATTCACAGGGTTATTTTTGCAATGCTTGCAATATCTCTTTGACATAGCATTATTATTACTACCATTTCACAGTTGCGGAAATAAGCTTGAAGAGATTAGGAAACTTGCCGAACCATACCACAGCTAGTAAGAGAATGGAATGGAGACTTGAACTTGGAAATGAATTAACTCCAAAACCTGTATCTTCTGTCTGTACAACTAGAGCCAGTGAAAGTGGCTGGAGGATGTGAACTTTAGGCAAATTTTGGCATAGAAAACAGTGGAAAGCAAGTTGAAGTCCAGCAACTAAGTTGGCATCCAAGGAGACCCAACATAGGGAAAGGACACAGCCACCAGGGACTCAGCAACAGGAACCAAAGTTCCAGGATCCAGGCAAGCTATAGGGTTTTGCCATCAGAGAATTTTGTCAGCAACAGCATGTACTACTGCTCTGAGCTTAGGGTCAGGGACAGGATTTTTGGTGCTGAGAAGGAGACTGGCAAGAGCAAAAAGACCCAGATTGAGACTCAGTCTGGGTTGTTTTGTGAAAACCAAGACCATCTAAGAAGGCAGTGAGCCACCAAGGAGGCAGAAGCCTGAATCCTACCCACTGGACTGGACTGGAGCTGCTCTCATTTCTTCTGCCTTGGGTCAATGCCAGCTTGGGAAACTGGTGAACAGAGGAGAGGTGATTAGGCTGACACCTAGCAAGGCTGTCAGTGCAGTTCCTGCTGACTCTGACAGGTAGCTAGCACCAGTTATTTTCAGGTCTTCTAATCTGGGGTCCGAATCCACCTTCTTGGGTTTGGAGTAGAATTATACTGCTTTCTGGGGATAAGAAGAGCTACTGTGATTGTATTAATCAGCCTTTCCCAGAGAAACAGAGCCCACGACATACACACATATGTACACATACATATATGTGTGTGTGTACATATATAAAATTAGAAATTGGTTCATGTGATAAGGAGGGCTGGCAAGTTCATAATCTGCAGGGTGGGCTGATCAGGTGGAGAACCAGAAAAGCCAATGTTCCAGTTAGAGTTTCATGGTGCTTTGCTTCAGAACCCAGAAGATCTGATGTTGCAGATGAAGTCTGAAGGCAGTCTGCTGGAGAATCTCTCTTGATTGGGGAAGAATGTTTTTTTTGTTCTATGCAGTCTGTCAACTAACTGAATGAAGCTGACCCACATTATGAAGGACAGTCTGCTTTACTCAAACTCCACAATTTAAATGTTAATCTCATTCAAAACACCTCATGGAAACACCAAGAACAATGTTTGACTAAATATCCAGGCACCCTGTGGCCCAGCCAGCCTGACACATAAAATTAACCATCACAGTGATCTTGGCAGTTAGGTGGATTCCTTTGGGCAGAATAGAATGAAGAAAGGGTTTAAGTTCACTGAAAGGATACTGATCTCCAAGTCATAATCCCAGAATGTTAGCACTGAAGGGACATTGGAGATGGTTTATTTTAGTTGTTTATGTTGCAATTGAGAAAACCAAGGCACAGGGTGATTAAATGAATTGCCTCAGATTCCACATACATTTATTAAGTAAATAAATAAATGAAATAAATATTGATTGAGAATTTTCCGGATGCCAGGCACTGTGCTAGGCACTGGGGATTCGGTGGTGACTAAGACAGACACCATTCCTGCCCTATGAAGCTTCCCTGAGGAAGGAAGACAAGCCGAGATGTGAGGCTGTGTAGGAGTTAATCAGGAGAAGGCAGAGCAGGGGCAGGATGAGGGATCATGCCCAGAGATCCAAGTGTGGGCAGGTGCTGAGGTGGGAAGGACTTGAGTGAATTGGAAGAGTTGAGGGAAATTCGGAAGGAATTGAAAGGCATACAAAAGACTCAAAGATGCTTTTTACACTGCATCTTCCCCTAAAGATGGCAACCCTCACCCCAAGTATTCCCTTTTCAAAGTGCTTAGTAATCTTAAAGCGATCAGCTTTACATCCTGAAGAGAGCAGGTATCACTATTGCTATTTAGCAACCAGAGGAATTAAGGCATTGAGCGCTCCAATGCCTTGCCCAAGGCCACTGAAAAATTCCGATTAGAGAACTGGAACTAAAAGTCACAAGGGAAGGCTTGGCTTTTCACAGACAGTCATGGGAAAGGAAATTATTTATTCTGAAAATTGAAACAGTCATCTTGGAACCTTTGGTGCAAAAATAGGACTCCCCTCAGGCCCCAGCACAACAATAATTTAGCAGTAATTATGATAATGATTGCTAAATGATTTGTGGCTGATCAGGCTAGGAGTTCCCAGGGCTGAGTTCCCATGTTACCCTCCTCAGCTCCCCCTGTGTGATTTTTCTGGGTCTATGCCATGACTGCACTTACATAGTTCTCCAACCATGAGCTCTGTCCACCCTGGACTGACCACTCCCATGCAATGCCGTTGGTGTGAACACATCTGAAGTGACCTTACGGAGCTGCCTTGTTAGGAAATCTCTGCACATTGTTCACTTGGTAATTTACTATTGGATGGGAGTTTCCAGTAAACAGCTGCCCTTTCTCTGCCTATCTCTCTGATCTACATTTATCTGTGGTTTTTCTGAATGTATTGCAAACATTTAACTTTTATCATTCTTTAATTTTTAATAGTCTTCTGATTGTCAATTAAGCTTTAATACAGTTTATTGAAAAAGAGAAACCAATGCTTACTGGTCAGCTGTTCTGTTTTCATTATGTCTGACAAGTTAGAGAAATGAAGAAACAAGGGAAAATGTTTATGTCTTCTGGAAGATGTATGGCACATAATGGGCCTGGACTTTGCTCGTCCTGGGAAAAGGGGCAACTCTTCAAAACCACAAGATGTTCAGATGATGTTCAAATGTGCCTCTTGCAGCTAATGTTCTATGTCTGTGATTGCTCTGAGTCACTTTTCAGTTTTCACCAGTTCATTTTCCAATACAGTGGGAACCTTTGCTTACTCTTGTTGGTATAAGGAGAAAGAGCCTCGGAGGAGGAGAGACCTTGATTCAAGTTCTGGTTTGAGAGTCTCCTCGCCATATGATTGTTCACATGTTGCTTAACCTCTGACCCTAGGTTCTTTATGATTAGATAGGGATAATATTTTCCTCATTGTGGTGTTCTTGCGATTAAATATAATGTGAAGCCCTCTGGCACTACCCTAGCTCACCTCACCAGTTTTTCTAACACTTTCTCTGGAAGTTTGTCACTCAAGTCTCCTGGTTGAGAGTAGCCGAAATTTATGAAAATGTGGTGATTTGCTCACTCATTATAATTACATTTAACACCACATTTTATTTTTTTAGGACTTAGAAAAGTACACCAGAATTGTTACAGCAAGATATCTCTATCACCATTTCAATATTCAATACCAGTATTTGAAATTGTTATCTTTTATATTAAAGGCAATTTGGAGAGCAGCAAATATGCCAAAATTAAACAGAATAGAAATGGAATATAAATTATTTAATAATCCTTTTAGGTTAAGAGTCAAGTACAAGTGAGCTCTCATTTATTTTTATCCAAACCACAGTCAGAACTTGATCCATATCTCTTTGTTAACTTCTACTATCCGTACTTGATATTCACATCCATAAACCTTTCTCTCTTTCCCTTTCTTTTTTCCAAACGAAACTGATTCAGAACTTTCAGAGTTGTCCTTGCTGAATCCAAATTGAAATTATTTCCAATGTGAACAGCTGAGATGGCCATGGAAATACATAAGAGCAGAATTGAAATGTGATGGTAATGAGAAAAGAATATTCCTCATATGTTTTAGAGATTTGTGTTATTCAATGTGTACTCATTTATTGTTTAATTGCTCCTTACAATGACTCTGTGAGGTTCTTCCACCATTCAAAAAATACTGAAAGGGTGAAAGCTGCCAAGCTCGTGTTCTGAGGCTTGTGTAATCTTGATGCCAAAACCAGGCAAGATAACACAAGAAAAGAAATTTACAGCCCCTTTCACCCATGAACATAGATGCAAAAAAACGTAAATAAAGATTTTGTTTTATTATTATTTTCTTATTGAAGTATAATTATAGTGAAGTGCATAATCTTGAGCTTATAGCTTGATGAATTTTTACCTACATTTATATGCATGTAACCCCAGATCAGAATATAGGACAATAAAGAACAGCCAGCAGGTTCCCTTGTATCATCTACCAGTTAATATAAATGGAACAATATAGTGTTCTTCTGTGTTTGGTTTTTTTTGCTCAACATTATTGTTACTGGCCTCCGAGTGGAGGTTTTTCCAAGTTTTTGGTGTTTGTAGGGAAAAGAATTTCAGGACACGTCATGTAAGCCAAGCAAGTGACAGCACTTATTGAAAGCAAAAGTCCATTCTCAGGGAAGAGAGCAAGCATTTTCATATTAATACTTTATATGGCTGTCTCAGAACTGTCATCGTGATTTCAAGGATGGAGAAATTTTAAAACCACAATGTAAATGTTATTGTAATTAGCCGAAGTTCACGTAAGGTGCCAGAGAGGGCTGACAAGCCAGTTGAAGCCGGTTCTTGCCTGTGGTTATCAGCCCCTCTACTTAGCTTCTGCTTAAGAGTTATTTATTTTAACACCTGGACCCGATCTTCAAGCCCCCACATCAGGTCTCAGCCCTGTCTCTTAGTCCCCTGCTCTAACTTCATGTCTGTGAGATTCATTCATGTTGTTGTATGTAGCAGTAGTTTTCATTGGTATGTAGTATCATATTGCTTAATGACATCACTATTCATTCTACTTTTGTACACATTTGGGTTATTTTCAGCTTTTGGCTCTTATGAACAGAGCAGCTATGAATATTCTTGTACATATGTTTCATAAACACTCATTTCTAGTTTTTTGCTTTTGAAATAGGATGTTGTTTATACAACTTTTGTAAACACATTGACGAAGTCCACCTATTTCTTTTTCTTTTCTTTTGAATTATTATGGGTACATAACAGTTGTATATCTTTTACAGGGTACATGTGATGCTTTGATGCAGGCATGCAATGTGAATTAACCAAATCAGGTAATTGGGATCTCCATCACCTCAGGCATTTATCATTTCTTTGTGTTAGGAACATTCCAATTCCACTATTTTAGTTATTTTAAAGTATACCTTAACTTATTATTGATAATAATCACTTTTTAATATTATCAAATATTGTTCATTCTAACTATCTAACTGTATTTTTGCTCCCATTAACCATCCTCTCTTTATTCCACCCTCCCCACTACCTTTCCCAGCCTCTGGTAACCATCATTCTGCTCTCTGTCTCCATGAGATCAATTTTTTAAAAAAATATTTAGCTCTTGCATATAAGTGAGAACATGTGGGATTTGCCTTTCTGATAAGCATTCATTTCTTTTTGATGTATATCCATACATGGAATTGCTGAGTCATAGTATATACAGTTTTCAAGAGTAGTTCTACCAATTTATACTCTCACTAGTGTGAGAGAGTGTATACAGTTGCTACACATCCTCACAATACTTTGCTCGGAATTGTTAGTCCCATTAGTTTTAGTCATTCTGGTGGAGTTGTAATCATGTCTCATTGTGATTTTAATCTGCATTTCCATAATGATTAGTGATGACTGATATTGTTAAACATCTCCAATATGCTCATTAACAATTTGGGTATTCCCTTTTATGAAGTGCTTGCTCAAATCTTTGTACACTTAAAAAATTGAATTGTCTGTCTTTTTTAAATTGACTTGTAGTATTTTTAAAAAATATATTTGGAATACTTATTCTTTGTCAGACATACGTGCTGGGAGTATATTTTCCCATTCTTTGTTTGCCCCTTTACTCTCTGCTTAATCATGTCCTTTGATGAACAGAAGTTCTTAATTATAATAAAGTCCAATTTATCAGTATTTTCTTTTGTGATTAGCACTTGTGGTTCCTATTTAAGAAATCCTCCCCTACTCCAGAGTAATGAAGATATTCTCTCGTATTATCTTCTAGAAGTTTTATTGTTTTATCTTTCACATTTAAGCCCTATGATCCATTTTTTTTGGTGAGAGTTTTCCCGAAATTTTATTTGTTTTCCTGCTTTATTTAGGCATAATTTACAAATAAAAATTATATATATTTAACATGTACAATATGATGTTTTGATATACATACACATTGTGAAATGATTACCACAATCAAACTAATTAACATATCTGTCACCTCACATAGTTACCATTTTGTGTGTGTTTATATAGTGAAAACATTTAAGATCTACTTTCTTAGCAAGTTTCAAGTATATAATACAGAATTATTACCTATAGTCATCATGCTATCCATTAGATCTTCAGAACTTATTCATCCTGCCTAGCTGAAACTTTCTGTGCTTTGACCAACATCACCCCACTTCCTTCACTCCCCAGGCCCTGGTAACCACTGTTCTACTATTTCTATGAATTTGACTTTTTCAGTGAGCTCACTGAACTTCTTTAAGTTTATTACAGTTGGTGCTCTCTATCCATGGGTTCCACATCTGCAGTTCAACCAACCACAGATCAAAAATATTTGAAAAATAAAATGGATGGTTACATCTGTACTGAATATGCACAGGCTTCTTTTCTTTTCTTTTCTTTTCTTTTCTTTTCTTTTCTTTTCTTTTCTTTTCTTTTCCAATCAAAGTGTAGTTTATTATATCTCAAACAAGAAGCAGTGCAATTAATCAAAGTATGTGCCTCAACTATTGACACAGTTTTGCTGTGTTAATGGTAGCTTGTTAATACCAGCAATGAAGAAGCTTGGAGAGGGAGTGGCGATGAAATCATAAAAGGAGTTTTCCACAGCTTCTTGAGAATTGAATATTTTTTCTTGCGAGAAGTGGTCCAAAGCCTGGAAGAAGTGGTAGTTGGTACAAGGTCTGGTGAATGACAGAGAGTTTCCAAGTCCCAGGCTTCTTTTCTTGTCATTATTCCTTAAACAATGCAGCATAACAACTATTTACATAGTATTTACATTGTACTAGATATTATAAGTAGTATAGACATGATCTAAGGTATAGAGGAGCATATGTGTAGGTTATATGCCAATACTACACCATTTTATATAAGGGACTTGAGCATCTGTGGATTTAGGTATCTGCAGAGGATCCTGGAACCATTCCCCCATGGATATTGAGGGAAGACTGTATGTTTAATTCTTTGTCAGGCCGTTGGTAGATCTCCATTTCTTTAAGATCAGTTGCTGGTGTTTTATTTTGTTCCTTTGGTGGTGTCACATTTCCCTGATTATTCACGATCCCTGTGGCCTTCCCTTGGTGTCCATGCATTTGAAGATGTAGGCACCTCTTCCAGCCTTTACAGATTGGCTTCAATAGGAAAAGTCCTTCACCAGTGAGTCTGTCCAGAGATTTTGTGTGAGTTGTCTGGTGGGGTCTACAGGTGGACTTGCTGTTGGAGTCCTTGAGTTGGCTAATCTGGTGCTTCGGTCAGTGGACAGCTGGGCCTAGCACCTGGGTCCATAGGAACTAGACTGCTACTTGAGTCCACAGAGGCAAACCTGGAGCCAGGGACCACAGGTGTAAGTCTGGAGCCAAGATTCATGGGGGAAGGCCTGGATTCTGGGACTGTAGGGGCTGTCTTGGCACCAGAGTCCATTAGGGTGGTACTGATGCTTTGGTTCACTATGGCAGGTTCAGTTTATGGGTCTTCAGGGGCAGATTTGAAGCCTGGGTGCATAAGGGTAAGTTTGGAACCTGGATACCTGGGGGCCAGTCTGATCTGGAATCTTCTGTGGCGGGTCTGGATCCTTGGTCTGCTGGAGTAGGCCTGGACCCTTTGTCCACTGGAGCTTTGGGCCACAGGGGCTAACCTGGCATTGGAGCAGGCTTAGAGCCTGGGGCCACGGGGACCAGCCTAGCACCAGGGTCCAGAGCAATCCAAATGCTCACTTCATTCTTCTTCTCCCAGGCAGGGGATATCTTTCTCTGTGTTGCAATGTGTGGGCACACGGGAGGGGTGAAGCTGGCAATATGAAACTGTCATCATACCCTCTTCGATGCATCTTTTCTTATTTCTATGTTCCATTCTGGGGCCGTAATCTTTCTCCTGGATTTCTTAGCTCTTGCGAAGGTATTTTCATATGTGAATGGTTGCTTAACTTGAAGTTTCTGCAAGGGGATAAGAGCTGGAAATCCCTATTCTGCCATTTGCTGACATCACTCTTCTTCTATGATCCATCTTAATGATTTTTTTTTTTTTTGCATGTGTGTGGTAGAAGTCAAGGTTTATTTTTTCCAAATGGATATCCAATAGCCCAAGTACCATTTGTTGAAAGCACTATTCTTTTCCACTGAATTTCCATGGTGCTTTTTTTTGTTTTTGTTTTTTGGTACATCAGGTGTCTATATATATTGGTCTGCTTTTGGACTCTTTATTCTGTTTCATGGGTTGATTTGTTTAACCTTGCACCAGTTTCCCACCTTCTTAATTGCCGTAGCTTTATAGTAAATCTTAATACATGATAGTATATTCTATCCTCCAACTTTTTCAAGGAGTTGGAAGTTCTCCAGCTTCTTCAAGATTGTCTTAACTATTTTAGATCCTTTGTATTTCCACATATATTTTAGGATCAGATTGTGAATTTAAAAAAAATCACTTCTGGGATTTTGACTGGGATTGCACATCTTAACAATGTAAGTTCTTAAACATAGGATATCTTTTCCCAAATAAAATTTAGCCAACAAAATCCAATAGCATATTATAGATAGTATAGCAAGATCAAATAAGATTTATTCCAGAAATACAAAGGATATTGTACTTCAGAAATGTTTCTGTACAATTAATCACAAAACAGCTTAAAAGAGAAAAAACCTAAGGTTTCTTATGTTCTAAGGTTTTCAAAACATTTGATAAAGTCTAGCCCCTTTTATGATAAAATTTTATTAAATAAGAAAGAGAAATATATACAGAAGAATAAAGGTCTATGAATGTAGGAGTTAACCTTAAAAAGAGTACAGAGGAGAGACTTTCCCAACCAGATATTAAAACATAGCACAAAGTTAGAGAGGATTGCTTGAGCTTAGGAGTTCGAGACCAGCCTGAGCAAGAACAAGACCCTGTCTCTACTATAAATAGAAATTAGCCAAACAACTAAAAATAGAAAAAATTAGCCGGGCACAGTGGTGCGTGCCTGTTGTCCCAGCTACCCGGGAGGCCAAGGCAGGAGGATCCCTTGAGCCCAAAGTTTGAGGTTGCTGTGAGCTAGGCTAATGCCACAGCACTCTAGCCCAGGCAAAAGAGTGAGACTCTGTCTCAAAAAAAAAAAAAGCACAGCCTGAGCAAGAGCGAGACCCCATCTCTACCAAAAATAGAAAGAAAATTAATTGGACACCTAAAAATATATAGAGAAAAAAATTAGCCGGGCATGGTGGCACATGCCTGTAGTCCCAGCCAGTCGGGAGGCTGAGACAGTAGGATTGCTCGAGCCCAGGAGTTCGAGGTTGCTGTGAGCTAGGCTGACGCCATGGCACTCGCCCCAGGCAAGAGAGTGAGACTCTGTCTCAAAAAAAAAAAAAAAAAAAAAAAAAAAA
>RJWJ010005172.1:31521-70296 GCA_004363605.1 Indri indri | reverse complement strand
TATCTGTTACGTTACATCATAGATCAGAGATTTCTTATGATGTTGATATTCACATATAACAATGAATAATTAACAATTGAGCATGTCTTAAAAGACAAAATGTTATATACAAAAGCAAACAAATATTAGAAATCTCATATGGTTTGAAATTACTAGGACCTAAGTATCAAACTTGAAAAAGAAAGACTCCCTCTGGGCTGGTTACTGTCTGCTCTGGTTCTTTGGACAGAGTTCTAAGCAGCCACTAAAAGTTTGAGCCACAGAGTTAGAGACCTGAGCTCCAACCTGGCTGTCACACGACTGGTGGGTGAACTTTGTTAGGCTACTCACCTCTGAGCTTTAGTTTCTTTACACAGTTTCTTTACCTGTGTAATGGGTGTAATAAACACTCACTTTATAGGATTTGATATGAAGTAAGGTGCAATAATGCATGTCATATACACAGCACAGTTTCTTGTATAAATTAATGGTTACTGTTTGTTGCCCCAACTCTCATTATATCATTTTCAAGGATGAAGACAGATTTTGAAATGAGGTTCTACTGTGTTCTCTGGAAACTCAGGAGATGAGTGGTTTCACACAATGCCAGGCCACGTCAGGGTTTCCTTTCTGTAACGAAAGCCCTCAGGAAAGGTGGCCCAGATACCCCAGGGAACAGCCAGACAAGGAGTTCATCCAGAGGTGACCACAAGAGCAGGAGGCTCCAGCACACTCCTTTCCTATCACTAAGGGGCTGCTCAGAGTATGACCAACGCAAAGTAAACAGTCACGTATACAGTGGATCAAATCCTGTGGTTCCAGCCAAGGTCCCTGTATTTTCCTGAGGAGCAAAGGGGCTGTGCGTGTTCTATCTGGAAGTACATAAATGTTCTCTCCAAGCACCCATCTCCTGTTTTGTTTTTTTTTAAAGAATCTTGATGTACAACTTCCTGCAGAAAAATAATCTCCATCTTGTTAACAGATTGGGTCAGGAGCACAAACATACTTGAGATTTCTAACACACTTTTACCCAAGGCCCATCAGACAAATTTCATTTGAGGAAGAATAAAAATAGATATTTTTACTGCTCATGGAAGCGTGGGAAAATTAAACTGGCCCTGAGTCGCAGAGTCTTTAGCAGAAACAAATCTAAGCTCACACCCTAGAGAGATAGGAAAGAACCCAGTTGGCCTTCTGACCTCACCCGTGACCTGTGATCCCCCCTGAAACTGACCTGTGAAGAGAAGTGACCCTTTCAGCAGGTCTTTCCCCACCACTTCTTTTTTCAGGAATGCAAATTCCTCCATCAAGAGTTCAACATGCTCCTCGTGCAAGACTTTTCCTGTCATGACAAAAATGGAATTAGAAAGGCGGTCATCATCGATCGTGTCTCGTTGTGCATCCTGGAGTCTATGTCTGTCCTCTGCCAGCGCAGGACATAAGGCACTCAGACCACCCTGGGCACATAGCCAGGACAACCCCCCCGACACCTCATACTCCAGCTGGGGGGAGTGTCACTTCTAAGCTTACAATGGAAATGAAAATCTAAGAAAGCAAAATAGTATCAGGGAAGTGTAAGAGGCCTCAGAGTGTTAGCTTCTGTTCTAGACAGCAGGGGGCAGAGTGGCACAAAAATCTAAAAAACACGGAGTAGAAAAGCAATGATAAGAACTGAAGGAGGGAAGCTAAAATTATTCTTTATTCAAAAAATTGGAAGAACCTGATGATTTCTAAAAAATGATCTAGTTTAGAGGACGGACAAAGCCTTAATATTCATAACTAAAATTTTGGATTCTAAAAGAAAGCTGTCAAAAATTTATTCTCTTTTTGTGCCCTTCCTTTTGCTCTTTTCCTGCTGTGACAATGGGTCCAGGCATATGTATCATGCTCTGTAAACCTATATCTTGCTCTTGCCCTATAATCCTATCTTTCTCTCCTCAATACACCTCATTTTCGTGCTTTTCATATCTAGGCCAGAAGCTTCATAAAATATTGGAACTGTTTTGCAATTAAGTACAAAGTGTAGTTACGACAATCTGCAGTTTCACTGAAAAAGAAAGAAATCTGGGCCATTGGGGGATACTCCTGGGACAGCAGCTTTTGCTTAACCCAACTTCACACAAACACTGCAAGTGTTCTGGGCTCGTCCTGCACCTCCTGCGGGAGCAGGCATGTCGCTGGAGGCTCCAGAGGAGTCAGGTGCGTGGCAGAGGGGGTCCCTCCCACACGCTCCTTAGGACAGGATTATGGCAAAGGGAGCCTTCTTGCGATAAGCACAAGCTTTCTGGCACAAAATGATTTAGTAGAAACTAAATGACACAAAATGGTTTGCAATAAGTAGCAGCTTCTCTCTTTGCAGGTAGTGTGTCTACCTCCAAAGGGACTCTGGGCATCTGGGAAGTTGGGCTATATCTAGGAGCTTGTTGCATTTTCTCTACCACTATGTAACAGACTATGCATCTTCCAGCTGCATCTTTGGTTATTTTTCTATCACTCACTCAATGCTTGTGATAAACACATGGTAACCACAGTGCGTGCCCACACGCACCCGACATGTATTCCTAGGTCTGTTCATTGAAAGGGCCTAAAAGCAGAGATACCTCAAAACTATAACATACTTAGCATCCAAAGCTTGGAATCAAAATACCATTAGCCATTGCAGGAACGACTAATTCCAGGGCTGAGGTGAACAAGTACAAGATGAACCTAAACTATTTTGAGCCAGAAAGCAAGTAAGTACTCAATAATGGAAACGTAACAAAATGGCAAGGAAGCTGGCGTGAAGAGGTTCCCCACTGACCAAATCTGGAATAATGTGAACATCAAAGTAAATAGCAAAAGCAATAGATTATAATCCACTGAATAAAAAAACCGAAGCCATGATGAATCCATACTAACGTAAAATAATAAATGAAAATCAGAGTGTGATGAGAATGGATATTTGCCTAGTTTTAAACCACCTCCACACAAAATAATCATCAATTACAAAAGGGAAAAAGACACCACCTTAATCAAGTGGTATCATTAGCAATGGGACAAATCGAAATTGGGTGCCACCAGATAGAATGCAATGTGAAGAACCCAGCATCACTTCTACAGTAATTCTATGAAAGATGTGTACCCCAAATGTAATAATGAAGAAACATCAGATATACTCCAACTTAGGGACAGGCTTGTGCACAGTGATGTGATCATAGCTCATTGTAATCTCCTACTTCTAGGCTCAAGTGATCCTCCTGCCTCAGCCTCTTGAGTAGCCAGAACTACTGACACACATGTCACCATGCCTGGCTAATTTTTAAAAAAATTTTTTAGAGACAGGATCTCACTATGTTGCCCATGCTGGTCTCGAACTCCTGGCCCCAAGTAATCTTCCCGCCTCGGACTCCCAAAGTGCTGAGATTATAGGTGCAAGCCATCATGTCTAGCCACTGTGACTGGGTTATTTCATTTAGCATAATGTCTTCAAGGTTCATCCATGTTGTAGCATGTGAGAGAATTTCCTTCTTTTTAAAGGCTGAATAATATTCTATGTATATACATTTTCTTTATCCATTCATCCATTGAAGGATATTTGAGTTGCTTCTATTTCCTTGCAATTGCGAATAATGCTATCAATATGGGTGTACAAATATCTCTTCAAGATCCTGCTTTCAATTTTTTTTGGATATATATCATGGTAAATCTATTTTTAATTTTTTGAGGAACCTCCGTATGTTTTCCCTAACCACTGCACCAACAGTACACAAGGGTTCCGATTTCTCCGCATCCTCATCAATACTTATGTTCTGGTTTTCTGACAGTGGTCACCCTAATGGGTATGAGTGACATATCACTGTAGCTTTGATTTGCATTTCAGCAATGATTAGTGATGTTGAGCATCTTTTCATATGCTTATTTGCCATTTGGATATCTTCTTTAGAAAGAAGTCTACTCAAATCCTTTGCCCGTTTTAAAATTAGGTTATTTGGTTTGTCGCTGAGTTGTAGAGTTCTTTAGATATTCTGGATATTAACCTCTTATCAAAGATATAATTTGTAAATATCTTCATTTATTGTATAGTTTGTCTTCCCACTCTATTGATTGTTTCTTCTGATGCACAGAAGTTTTAAACTTCTGTTTTAAGGTAGTGGACTCATTTGTCTATTTTTGCTTTTATTGCCTCTGTTTTTGGTATCATATGGAAGAAATTACTGCCAAATCCAATGTCATGAAGCTTTCTCCCTATGTTTTCCTTTAAGAATATTATAGTTTTAGGTTTTAAGTTTAGGTCTTTAATCCATTTGAGTCAATTTTTGTATATGGTATAAGGTAAGGGTCCAACTTCATTCTTTTGTGTGTAGATATCCAGTTTTCCCAACACCACTTGTTGAAGAGACTGTCTTCTTAGATATTTGGTAGAATTCTCCAGGGAAGATGGCTTCACTGGACAATTTTAGGCTTTTCTTTGTTGGGAAGCTTTTGATTACTGATTCAATCTCCGTATTAGTTATATATCTGTTTAGAATTTTATCTCTTCATGATTGAATCTTAGTAGGTTCTATGCTACTAGGAATTTATCACTTTCACCTATGTTATCCAATTGTTGGAATATAATTGTTCATAGTAGCCTCTTATAATCCTGTTTATTTCTATGACCATTAGTTGTAATGTCTCCTCTTTCATTTCTTTTATTGATTTATTTATTTATATTTTATTTTATTTTAAGGCTGGTCAAGTGAAGCAGTGGGAGTGGAGAAGGAACAAAAGAATCTGTAACTGGTTGTGATCAATTAGTTGTAAACACCACTGCACTCAGACCAGTCTTCTCTTTCATTTCTTATTTTAGTTATTTGAGTCTTCTTTCTTTTTTCTTTATCTCTTAAGGTTTTTTCAATTCTTTCACTTTAAGTCTCCTTACATCTAAAGTGAGTTTTGGCTGGGTGTGGTGGCTCATGCCTGTAATCCCAGCACTCAAGAGACTGGGGTGGGAGGATTGCTTGAGCCCAAGAGTTTGATATCAGCCTGGGCAATACAGCAAGACCCTGTCTCTACAAAAAATTTTAAAAATTACCTGGGCATGGTGGTGTGTGCCTGTAGTTCTAGCTACTCAGGAGGCTGACACAGGATCCTTTGAGCCCAGGGGTTGAGGTTACAGTGAGCTATAATCACACCACTGCACTCCAGCCTGGGTGACAGAGTTGGAGAAAGAAAAGAAAGAAAGAAAGAAAGAGAGAAAGAAAGAAAGAAAGACAGTCTCTTGTAGACAGCATATAGTTGGATTTAAAAAAAAATCTATTCAGCCAATCTATGTCTTTTGACTGGGAAGTTTAATCTCTTTACATTTAAAATAATTATAGGACTTACTAATGCCATTTTGTTACTTGTTTTCTGTATCTCTTGTATATATTTTGTCCCTCTATTTGTCTTACTGCATGTATGTTTTATTGATTTTTTGTGGTGACAGGCTTTGATTCCTTTATCATTTCTTTTTGTATATCTCCATGGTTGAATTAAATAATTCTGAAGTCAGGGATTTTTATAAGTATGTTCTTTGTGGTTACCATGGGAAGTCCATAAAATATCTCTAAGTCAACACAATCTATTTAAACTGATAATGACTTAACTGTAATCACACAGAAAAATTCTACTTCTTTACATATCCAAGCCCTCATTTTGTACTGATGTTACAAATTACATATTTTACATTGTATATCCATTAACATAGACCTATAGTTATTTTTTATGCTGTTGTCTATTCAACTCTATAGTAGGATTAAAAGTGGTTTACACATCAACATTACAATACTGCAGAAGTCTATATTTGTCTATATATTTACCTTTACCAGGGAGCAATATATTTTTGTGTTGCTGTCTAGTGTTCTTTCATTTTAACTTGAAGGATTTTTCTTAGCATTTCCTCTAGGGCGGGTCTAGTGGCGATTAACTCCTTTGGCTTCGTCTGGGAAAGTCTTACTTTCTCCTTTATTTTTCAAGGACGACTTTGTTGAATACAGCATTTTTGGCTGGTATTTTTTTCTTTGAGCCCTTTGAATATATCATTCCACTTCCTGCTGGTCTGCATGGTTTCTACTGAGAAATCCACTGATAATCTTTTTTAAAAAAATCATCTTTACTTTTTTGTCTAACTTGTCACTGACAATCTTATAGGAGGCTCCCTTTTATGTAACGAGTCACTTTTGCTGCTTTCAAGATTCTGTCTTTGTGACTTTCGACAGTGTGATTATAATAGGTCTTAGTGTGAGTCTCTTTAGGCTTACCCTAGTTGGAAATTTTTGAGCTTCTTGAATTTGCATGTCCATTTCCTTCCTTAAATTTGGGAAGTTTTCAGCCATTACTTCTTCAAAAGGCTCTCTTCCCTTTTCTCTCTCCTTCTGGGACTTCCAAATGCATACATTGATCTTCTTGATGGTGTCCCATAAGTACCTTAGGCTGTCTTCACTTCCCTTAATTTGTTTTTCTTTTGGTTCTTCTGACTCAATTTTGAATAACCTATCTTTAAGTTTGCTGATCTTTTCTGCTGCTTGATCAAGTCTGCTGCTGGACTCCTCTACTGAATTTTTCAATTCAGTTATTGTTTTTAAGGTCCAGAATTTGTTTGGTTCATTTTAATAGCTTACATCTCTGCTGATACTCTCATTTTGTTCACATATCATTTTCCTGATTTTGATTAGTTGTCTGTGTTCTTTTTTTCTTTTCTTTTCTTTCTTTCTTTTTTTTTTTTTTTTTTTTTTTTTTTTTTTTTTTTTTTTTTTTTTTTTTTTTTTTTTTTTTTTTTTTTTTTTTTTTTTTTTTTTTTTTTTTTTTTTTTTTTTAGCTGATTGAGCATCTTTTAGACAGTTATTTTGAATTCTTTGTCAGGTAATCTATAGATCTCCACTTCTTTTGGTAGGGCTCATTTCCAGATTTTGTTCCTTTCATTGAGCCATGTTTCCCTGTTTCTTTGTATGCCTTGGGATCATTTGTTGTGATTTGGACATTTGAAAAAACAGCTCTTTCTCCTAGGCTTCATGGCCTGGATTAACAAGGGGCAGACCTTCACCAATCAGCAGAATCCGGAGGTCTTCCAAACCTTTTCTGGGGATGCATCTTTTCTGAGCTTATGTGTATAATTTCCCAGTTAAAGAGATTTGCCCCCATTTCTCAAAGGCCTATAATCTCTTGCTTCTACTCATCTCTGTCTGCAGTTTTGCATTCTCTCTGGTGCTGTAACAAACCACTGCACTCATCTTTGTTTTCAGAAGCCCCAACCTGGCACCCAAAGTATACTGCTATTCTGTTCAGTACCCTGAGTCAGGCAAGACAGAGACCAGTCCTTCAGGCAGCTCCCTGAAAAGCCAGAATGTCAGATGCATGTTCCACTATTCTCTTTTCCACATTAAGAAGTCAGAAGTTGGAAGTTTTCTCCCAGTCACTCCACACTGTGCTGGGGGGAGGAAGAGCCTATGGCAGGCTAATGCAACCAACTTTCTTACCCACTTTGACATGGCTTTTCTTGGCTTTGTGCTCAGCTGGGGTGCTGCAACCTCTTAACTGGCTTCTGGAGTCCTCATAGAAGCAATTTGGTTCATACATTGTTGCTAAGTCAGTGTCTCCTTGGGGGAAAAAGGGCCCGGGCCTTCTTATTCTGCTATCTTACTGACCTTGCTCTAAAATGATCTCTAACTTTTGCTGTCCAAAATGACATAACATTTAGGTACACCAAATTGAACAAGATTATTACTTTCTGAGCTACATATAAATACTACAGTTACCTTTTTAATTCACTTTATTTAGACATTAATACTACTAGATGTGAACATTTGGCAATTCAAGCCCCTTAAGGAGAAAGGCTACCTCTTTGTATCCCTAGTACCAAGCACAGTATCTCACGCAAAATGGTAACTATCATGTAAAAGCTACTTAACATTCTAGAATGAGTAACAAATACATTCCTAAAGAATAAAAGCCATTTTCATTGTTAAGGGCTTTTTTCTTTTCTTTTTTTTTTTAAGCCATTCATGATATGTACACATCCACCCAGATTCTGCTTGGTTAAGGGACTAATAACCAAGGCTCCAATATGACACTGGTCATTGGTCTTTTGTTTCCCATTTTGGTCTCATTTATTAAAAAGGTAACTAAAGTCCATATTTTATTACGATTTCTGCAGTTTTTACCTAATGTGTCTTTTCTGTGTTAGAATCTGATCCGGGATACATTTATACTTACTGGTCATGTCTCCTTAAGTTCCTCTTGGGCTGGAAAGTTTCTCAGATTTTCCTTGTTTTTAATGACCTTAATAGTTCTGATGAGTATTGGTCAGGTGTTTTATAGAATGTCTCAACCGGGATTTGTCTCATGTTTTTCTCATGATTAGACTGGGGTTACGTATGCGTTTTGGGGAGGAAGATTGCAGAAGGGCCATTATCATTTCATCATATCAAGGTTATGTGCTGTTAACTAACTACTGTTGTTGATCTTGATCTTCTGGCTGAAGTAGTGTTTGTCTGGCTCCTTCAGTGTAAAGTTACTCTCCTCCTAACTCTTTCAATATTGTACTTTTTGGAATAAAGTCTCTATACACAGGGAATTATCTTTTTGAAGAAACTTGGCCTGTTATCTTGTTGAGTGTTCCACATTCTAGTTTGCTCAATATTTTTATGGCCATTTAACTTGTCCCTCTTATCCCTGTATTTCCTATGAACTGAAAGTTCAGTTTAAATCAATTACATTAAGGTAAACATTTTGCAAGAATACTTCATGAGTACTTATGATGTCAGACTGACTCATATTAACAATCATGTGGTTAGAATGTTGATAGCGGAGCTCTTCATTATAAAAGTACAATTTCTTCCCTTTGAAATTAGCAAGAAATATATGGGGCACACTTCAGCATCTCATACTTCCTCCGTGGACATCCGTGCCATGAGAAATAATATAAAAAGCTATGGTCCCAAAGCTCCCCAATCCCTTCATTCACTTCTGAATTCATTTATCCATCTGGTCATTAAAGAAACATTACTGAAGGCCCACTAAGTTGCAGGCAGTGTGTAGCTGCTGGGGCAACAGAAGTGAAAGATGGACCACAACCTCCCGGAGCACAGTCCAGTGTTAAAGAAAGACAATCAAGAATTTCAATAAAGTTTATGTTGGTGGCAAGCAAAAGATGCTTTCTTTGGTGATTTTCATTATAATTGTTCACCATACTTTGTTTATATATTAAAGATTTTCAATCGCAAATGTTGAAACAATAGAGTTTATGATTTAAACTACATTTAACAGAATCTTCTAATCCCTAAACATTCTAGTTAATTCTAGTTCCCTCCATAGAGAGGCCTGTCCAGTTACTATAAAAACATTAAAACCTCAGTGCGGCTTAGGGGAACAAATATGAACTTCAAAGCCCAATAGGATTTGATTCAAATCTCCACCTCCAGTCATATTATTAATTTTGTGCCCTGACACAAATTACTGTACTTCTTTGAGCCATGGTTTTCTATAAGTAAGCTAGAGAAAATACCTACGACCAAGGGTTTATAGAAGAATTAATCAAAATAACATATGAAGTGCTTAGGAAAGTTTCCAAGTTCCAGGAATATACTAAATAATTATAAATGGTCATTCTACTTGAGAAACAACAAAAACTACAAAGTATGCATACAAGACAATCAATTTCTCTGATTTAGATATTTTTCCTCTAGCAACATAGGTATAATATGAATAAAACCAAAATAATGTAATGACGCAAGCACAGGTGGAAGCTAAACTTTGTATTTTTTCATTAAAGAAGCTCACAAGCCTTGACTAAAAGTTTGCAAATACCCCACTCATACTTCTGCCCTCCACATACCTCCCTATGTGTGCCTAGAGTGTGGGGGTTACGAGGGGTTTGGGAGCCCACAGTGCCAGCGTAGCCAGGGCAATATATCTGAAATGCAGTTACGTTTTAAAGGCTTAACGGTGGTACCATAGAAATCCTGAAGGCAGAAACTCTTAGTAAGAGGGTCTGTGTTCTAGACAGATAAAGTGCACTTCACCTTTCTGCTCAGCCAGCTCCCAGAGTCCCCGAGCTGCTGCCGAAGACAGTGTCATGGGGTATTCCACAAGGACATGCTTGCCAGCATTAAGGAACTGCCTTTGGTAAAAGAGACAAACACAGGGAAAGAAGATTTCAATTAAGCTTCACTAGAATGTCCTGCATGACAGAGAACAGAATGTCAGGAACGCACAAGTGTCTGTGTGTGTGACTGTGTCACGGACCGGGGGAAGAGGCAGGGCCAAAAGACACGGAGGAAGAATTGCGCTGCACATGACTTTCCACTGTCCTGTGACAAAACGCCTTTCTAGTTAAGTATTAATGTGAATTCATTCATTCATTTTTCAACTAAGTACTATTTACCAGTTACTCTGGAGGAGAAATAAAGGCACATTAACAAATAAATTACCTGTTACCACATGACAGCTGTAAACACGTGGCAGCCAGCTCTGCTTGAAGCAGCCTGAAAAGATTTCACTAAGGACACTTGAACTGGGTCTTGAAGTACAAGCAGGTGTTTTCCAGCTGCAATGTGATGATGTTTTTCACTTCGAACAGCATGTGCAGGGGGCTTGGGCACATTGCGGGGCTTTGCCCATGTGCAAATTTCAGTGTGCATACAGCCCTATGAGGAGTCGAGGGAAACAAGGTAGTAAAAGTAGCTGGGGGCCTGACTGTGAAGGACCTGTCATGCTGTGCTCGGGAGTTTGGATTTTATTTTCCAGAGAGCAGGGTGCAAACATTATAACCATGGGAGTCACATGATCACTTATTTAAGAAAATACATTCTGGTGCCAGAGAAGGTTAAAAGGACCAAGGAAAGGCGTTTTCATCCAGTCTAGGGCTAGACTGATAAAGAGGAGCCTCCTACCCCTGGGGGACAGCCTTGCGACAGCAGCTGTAGTTTAGTGTAAGAACCTAGAAGCTGAGATTCAGGGAGGCGGCTGGTAGTTCCCTGCTAGTTGCCAGGTCCCGTGTGGGGCTCCTCCCGCTGGGTTCAGTCCTATCTAATACTTAAAAGAGCTCTAGGCTTTGCATTCACAAGGTGGGGGAGGGGGACACTTCTCTTCCTGCTCTACAAAATGTGTCATTTCCCTCCTTGGTGCTGCCACTATTTCTTAACTCACTTTTCTCATAACAAAAACTATAATCAACTATAAGGGTTTTTGTTATGTTAAAACATTTTTGATGTTTCTGAGATTGGTCAAAGAACAACTAGAATTTTCCCCTACTAAGACCCCTTTCCTCGCAGGGTCTCAGCTCGCTCAGTCGCCTCTACAGCCCTGCACTGCTGTGTGAGGCAAGGATGCCTGTACTGAAAACCCACCTGATGTAGTCCTCATGGCTGGAGCTTTCAGTGCAGATATAGGCGACCTCAACCTCTTGGCTGGAAAGAGCATCCTCCAGTGAAATCTGCTGGACTCCGTCAATGCTCCCAAGCTCTCGTCTATTTCAGAAAGACAGAGAAATGGAACTCAAAAGTAGGCAGAATATTGGCTTAGAATAAATGAGCACCATCCTTCTCTCCTCCTCCCAACAATGTCCTGGTGATTGATCAGCTTTGGAAATGAAGAAATTAATTTCCCCCTCCCACTTCTAGACTATTTTCCATCGTGGAGTCAGGAAAACAGCCGCTGGTTGAAGCCAGGGAACCTGGTACCGAGCTGCAGCAGGCAGAAAGCATTTGGGGAAGTTTGGCTTCCAGAGGATACTATGCTAGGTTTCTTCCTACGGGGCCACCCGACCCACACTGCTCAATTTGACCACACTCACTATTTGCCTACAGTGCTGGGCACTAGAAATCATGGAACATGAATTAAAATCCTCACCTTTCAATGAGCTCAGCCTGGAAGAGGGAGGAAGACACACACGCACACACATAACAAGAACACAAGACTAAGGACGTGAGGAATGTGCTGGGAGGTAGGGGGTGGAGACTCAGGGAAGACAAGGAACACATCTGGTTTGGGGCTTCAGAAAAGGCTTCCTGTGTTGGCAGAGCTTAGCAGGTAGGTCGTGGGGAGAAGGTATATGAGGACGAAACTGTGAGTAATGATGGCAGGGGTGTGACGTGCCATCTCCCCACGTGACCTGGGTAGTGTAGGTGCTCCCACTGTGCTGATCTTGGCAGCCAACTGGCAGAGGACCGAGGCCTAAGGAAAAAGGAGAGGTCCTCCCACTTCAGCCTTGAGCCCAGCTATGGTGCTTGACCCCAGCTGCAGGTAGGGGTGCAGTGGGGTTACAGTGCTGGCTAACATTAACCTTGATCTCCCATTTGCGTGCAGCTCCCTTGGAATCTTATGGGAGGAGAAGATTGGCCAAGGGCAGATTCCAGCCCTTCTGGGTCCCCCAGTGCCCCAATCCCCACTTTGAATCCTTAAAGGAGTGGCCAGGTTTTGAGGCAGGCAGGAAGAAGGTGGTCCCATGAACTAAAATATGAAAAAACTTCTGCATGGACCATCACAATAGTTACTTATGCTTTGTGTAAGTATTTATCTGAGGTCTCAAAAGCACTAGAAAATAGAGACTTGCCCAACTTGCTCACGGCCAGGTCTCCAGGCTCCGTCTAGTGCCTGCGCCTTGTTCGTAATTAACATTGACAAGTGATGTCACAGAAGATTACTGTGGTGAATGGGGCGGGGTGTTGTGTATGTGTGTAGGGTTGAGGGGAAGAGTTGAGTGTGGGGTGGGGAACAAGGTGATAACTTTGGTTTTGACTGGAAAGAAATGAATCCTTAAAGATTCATTTGGGCTTCGGAATCAAACAGACTTATATCCAAATTCAGTTCTTAGACTTTCCAGCTGTGGGACCTCAGGCAAATCACTCGACCTCTCTGTGGCTCGGCTTCCTTATCTGCACACCGGGGCGATGATGATGCCTAGAATGACGTAGTGTATGTAAAGCCCAAGGCCACCTCGTGGACGGCTGTTATGATGACTAATGTGAGGATTACCTGGCGCACACCTACAGCCTTCGTCCAGGTCAAGGTCCCCGAGTGCTCACTGTGCCTCTTCTGTAACTGTCAGACCTGTGTTCACTCTCCCAGCCTTTGTCTTTGCAGTCGCCCTGAGGCTGACCTGCTGCGTATCCCAACGGCAGGCCCAGCACTCTCCAGTCCCCAGACCCATCCAAACTTGAGATCTTGTGGGGCTACGCCTAAGCACAGCTCTCCGGCAGGGAGCTGCCTCTCCCTTCCCTAGGTCTGGAAGATCCCCATGTCCTGCAGCCTAACCCGCCCCACTGGGCTTCCCACAAACTACGAGGCACAAAGCAAGTGCAAGCCACCTGGATACGAAGCCAATCAGGTTCAGGAACGCCGAGGAAGGGTGTGGATTCTGCAAGTCCCTCATCCGCACGGAGCCAGCTCTGCCAACACCAACCACCACCACGCCAAACTTCCTCTCGGGCTGAAACACAAGGGACCAAGACAGGGTTTGAAAACATTCCAGGCGTCTAGTGGAGAAGAGCAAAACAAAGGACCATGCGGGGCCCTGACAAGCAAGAAAAGAAGCCAGCCCAGCACACGCAAGAAGCCGCAGTGCTGAGGGTGGGCTAAGACGTTCCCTGAAACGCGGGCTCGGAGAGAAGTCAGCTCCATCCTAAAGACAGTACTGAAAGTGCTTCACCGTGTCTTTGTGTTGAAAACCTGAGCACCCACGGAAAAGGACACCTCCACTTGGCTCTCCACTTCTCCCACCGCCTCCCCGGTGATGAGGAGTCTTCTTTAAGCCACACCCAGCCCTGGGTCTGGTACCTCTGTCCTGCGGATGTGCGAATCTGAACTGCTGGGGGTCATTCGCAAGCACAGCTGCTTGGCGAGATGCCAGCAACACGGGCAAATGGGCAAACCGTGATCGGTCACCTTACTCAGCTCGGGACCACACGGTTTAACTCCTCACTGTGGCCTTCTGAGTTCCAACCAGCTTCATTCCCACCCCACTACGGTGGCTTAAATGTCAGTTACGTGCACTGCTGGAGGCTGAACGTGAAAGCGTTACAGTGAAAACTCAAGTTGACTTTTAGAAGTTATGCAGCAACTCGATATAATCAAAACTGATAGAAATTATCTCTATACATCCTTAAACCCAGTTCTTCTTGGATGTCTCTGAGCATAGAAATGTGAGCGTCACCCCAGATCCGACCCTCTCCTTCACCTTTGATACCAGTTGTCACCTCCCTGATTCTGGCCCTCTCCCCACACCCACTGCTCTAGTCTCGGTCTAGGACATCTTCCAATGTTTAGGATTTTCCAGATGTTTTTCTATTACTGATTTTTCATTTAATTCCACTGTGGTCAGAGAGCATTCTTTAAACGATCTGAATCCTTTTAAATTTATTGAGACATGTTTTATGATCCAGAATATGGTCTACCTTGGTAAACGCTCTGGGCACACTTGGAAAAAGTGTGTGTTCTACTACCGTTGCCGGAGTGTTCTATAGGTCTGTTAGGGCAAGCCAGTTGATAGTGTTGTTCAGGCCCTCTGTATCCTCATGGATTTTCTGTCTACTTCTTCTAGTAATTATCAAGGGGCAATAAAATCTCTGAATGTAATTGTAGATTTGTGTATTTCTCCCTGCAGTTGTATCAGTTTTGACCCATGTGTTTGAAACTCTGTTATTAGGTACATGCATGTTTAGGACGGTTATGTCTTCTTGATTAATTGACCCCTGTATCATTCTAAAATGATCATTTTTATTCCTGATAATAGTCTTTACCCTATAATTTATTTTGTCTGATATTAATAATCCATTCCCAATTTCCACTGATCAGTGTTAGCATAGTACATTTTCCCCATCCTTCTTAAGGCTTTTATACTGCATATATGTATTTTACTTCTCACAGTCTACCTTAAAGTAATATTACACCACTTCACATATAAGAACCTGACAACAATATGCTTCCATTTCCTCCCTCCCTGACCTTGCACTGTTGTTACACAATTGACTTCGACATTTGTTCTAAACCCCAGAGGTACCAGTCAGGGTTCAGTCTGGAAAAGAGAAACCGTTCTATGTATTCTAAGCATGAAGAGTTTTAATACAGGAGATGAGAGGCTTACGTAACCACTGCAACTGCTGGGGAGCTAAAGCCAGAGAAGCCATCACTGACCATCTCCCTGCAGTCCTGACATGAGAGACTCTCCAGAGCTTGCCTGGCAGCCACGGTGTCTGAAAGTGTCTGCAGCCTCTCTCAGCCTGCGGCTGGGGAGAGTGACTCACAGAGCTTTATTGATGCTGCTGCTAACCCACACACTGGCCTTGGCCCACACATCTGACGGGAACCCTCCCCTGTGAGGAACAGTCTGTCTTTCTTCAGCCTTCCAAGTCTCCCGGGAGTGTTTCTACCTGGCAGACTTCACATATAAAAGGGGCCTCTGGGAACCGTAGTTCCAGGCTTCTCTGCTGGGAGGCGGGGAAGAGCGGGGGCAGGAGTGGCCGTGATGCCCAGCTGACCACAGGCGACGTCACCCAGTCAGTCCCTCTCGGGGTACAAGTCTGGTTTTTTATTTTTAGTTTGTTGACAGTGTCGTTACCAAAAAGCAGTGAGATTAGCCTCTGGAGAAACCTGTATAGCCAAAACACATATCTTCGATCAAATATTTGGTTCCCTTTTAACCAAGAAAAGGAGACCAGCAATTCCCTTGTTAGGTTAACTATGCATTCCTGAGACTAACTACTGAATTACTACATTCCAGATAACAGCCAGGATTAGCTTTTACTAGCTTCAAAAAAACTTCAAGGTAAAGAAACAGCTCCATTATCTATAAATAAACCAAAATGCCTTTTCATTTCATTGGTTAATGATATACCTCACAAATCTGTATACAAAATCCGGCTTGCATAGTGCATAGTATGTTGGACTGAATTATGAACTGCTTTAGGGTTTGGTTTAGACATGGTTCCCTTGCAAAATGACACACAGGGACAAGACATAAGAGAAACACTGGTATCTTAACAGTTGAGTTCCTTTTAGGGAAAGACCTTTATTGTGGAGAAAAATTACTTACTAGACCTTTTTATGTGAGCTTCCTCAAGGTATGTTCTGAAAGCAAACTGAAAATCAGAGATGGCTGGACTGCTCTGTAGTGGCAGCTAAAATTTTAGGGGTAGGAACCAGAAAGAGGCAGAGAAAAGGGGAAGAAAGACAGCAGGGAGGGAAAGTGCACACACATTACAAGGAGGCTGAAGTCTGCAAAGGGAGAAGCTGGTAAGAAATGCCCACAGGAGGAGGGGTAAAGGGACTTCTAGAAACCAGGATGTCTAAAATTCCATCTTTAGGCCGGCACGGCGGCTCATGCCTGTAATCCTAGCACTCTGGAAGGCTGAGGTAAGATGATTGCTTGAGGTCAGGAGTTCAAGACCAGCCTGAGCAAGAGCGATACCCTGTCTCTACTAAAAATAGAAAAAATTAGCCAGATGTGGTGGTGCACACCTGTAGTCCCAGCTACTCGCGAGGCTGAGGCAGAAGGATTGCTTGAGCCCAGGAGTTTGAGGTTGCTGTGAGATAGGCTGACGCTACGGCACTCTAGCCTGGGTGACAGAGCAAGACTCCGTCTTAAGATAAATAAATAAATAAATAACATTCCATCTTCAGTTTTCTGCTGTGCTTTGCTATCTTGAACCTTTTGTAAAACATCACTATATACGGCTATGTAGAGGTGGTGTTTAAGGAACGAAGGGACAGGAGCAGTTCTGAGACAGCAGAAAAGGGACACACATAAGGCAGAGCCAAGTGACTCAAAAGCTCATCCAGGACCAATCACAGTCACAGAGTGAGCCTGTTCCCCCAGCCCTGGACTCGGAGAAGCTGGTGTTGGGCAGCTGAAACTCCTAAAAATGGAGTTCATAGAAAGTTAGGATTAAGAGACCGCGCTCTGTCAACTTAGAAAAGTAAGTTTTTTGAGATGAAGAGAGAGAAGAAAATGTAAAATCACAGTAGAAGAACTTCAAGGTGTGAGGAGGGAGGGCAAGTGCTGGACCACACTCAAGGAGGGGAGGATAGCACACACTCTCGGGAAGAACAAGCTGTACTTTTCATCGTTGTTTGCAAGGATCAAAAAGTTGGCATGGGGAACAGCCATATTTGTATGTTGCAGGAGGGAGAGAAAAACCTAATTTATAGAGAGCAACTTGGAAATATTTATCACAACTTAAAATGCAAACACCCTGTGCCCTGGTAAATCCATCTGTAAGACTGCAGCCTCTAGAGCTACACAAGTGAGGTGACTTAGGCTTATCGTAGCCTCACTTGTAACAAGCAAGAGATTGAAACAATCTATTTGTCATTACTAACAGGCTAGTATGTTAGTTATAACAGACCCACGAAATGTACAAAGCTATAAAAAAGAACAAGGGAGTCCCTTATGTACTGAAAGGGATCGCTCTCCAAGATACCCTGTCGGCGAGAAAAGCAAAGTGCAGAATCAGCGAGTTGTGTGTTATAGTTTGTGTTAAAAAAAAAAAAAGAAAAAAAGGAGGGGGGTGGCTGAAGGAAAAAAGTATTTGTTGTATGTGTTTAGAATCTCTCGGAAAGGACAGCCCAGAAACCAGTGACATGTTCTCCCTGGGAGCGTGAGAACCAGAGTGTAGGAGGGAAGAGGACTTCTCACAGTAAATCTTGTTTTCTTTTTTCTTCCTTTAAAATTTTGAATCATGTGAATGTACTAGTTATCCAAGATATAAACCACCACTGAAAACAGATGAAAATATCGGAGGGGTGCTCAGAGAAGGTGGGAACGCCACAGCGTGTCTCACTCCCGTCTCCCTTCCTGGTGCGCCTTCTACTGTGTTCCGCGTCCTCTGCTGCCCTTGGCCGTGCCTGTCTGCTGACTCCGCACACCTCTGCACCTCAGTCACGGCCTCCTGGGACCCCCTGGACCCACTGTGATCTGGGTTTCAATCTAGTGCCTCCCTGCTTCATCACAGGTCGTCCAAGACCTTCTCACGCCATGTTCTCCCGGACGTCAGACGTACGTGACACTGAACTGGACCTTCTTTAACTCATTCCTTTCTTCTCTCACTCACACTGAGGTTCTCTTTTAACACTTTGCCTCTTTCCTTCTTCATCCTGCCCCCTAGATGTGTAGATTCCTAAAACTCATCTCTTGTTCTTCTCTCCCCCACAGCCCGGGTGGGGATCCCTCCCTCTCCAGGGTCCCATGACCACCTCTATGCCAAAGGCTCCGAATCCTGAGCTGTGGGCCACCCTTTCCTTCAAGTTGTGGTCCCAAGAAGAAGTACAGACTGGGTGCTTCTGCCTGGCTATCTCACCCTGCCCTGGGTTGTCATGTTCCGTGCTAAACTCCAATCATGCACCTCACTGACCGGCTGTCCTCTGAACTTCTGGGCAAAGGCCGGTGGCTCCAGGAATCCTGGGAGTCATTCCTGCATTCAACAACCACCCTCTGAGATCAAGGGCTGATTTGTGGCTGATGGTCTTTCTACACCTTGCCCTCCAGCCAGGCTCCATGGCACAGCCAGGTTTTCCTTGAAAATTTCTGTCACATGACTTCCTTCCTCTCCATTTCCACTGACCCACCCAGCTCTGGGTTGCGTTACAAGATTACGCAACAGTCTCTGAATCGTCCTGTCATTTAGTCAGCTGACATCTCGCGACGACAGACTATATAAGGCATCATGCCACATGCCATGGGGGTACTAAGATGAACGAGGCACGCAGACAGCTGTATTCTAAGTCAGAGGATGGAAGGTAGCAGCAGCAGAGATAAAGAGCAATGGAAATTCACAGGCCAGAGGTATCACTTCCAGAGAGAGGGGACTCAGAAAACTTCATGCAGCAGGAATGACAATTGAACTGCACAGATAGGATTAGCTGGACACGGACAAGAACAAAGGCATTCTCAGGGCCAGAAATGTCAGGGCTTAAATAAATCCCCATCATGTCCCTTAATACTCTGTGACTTACAGCAGTTTACTTAATACTCATTTTCCTCATCAACAAAACAGGTAACAGCAGCTACTTGGTCACAGGCTTTTTGTTAGGATTAAACGGACGCACATCCTGGGGTGCTGTGTACCAGAATAACTCCATGTTATATTTTGAAAATGTAAAAAAACTAAGAAAGAGAATGAGCTATAAACCATAACAAAATACAATGATGTAAATTAAAAGTGTAGCACACAGTGGTTGCCAGGGCTCCGGCTGTAACTAGAAAGCAGCAACAGAAGGGAAAGTTTTGGGGTGAGGTTCTGTATCTCGATATCCTGACTGTGGTGAGGGTGACGGAAGTCCAGTGTGTTTGCATGTTTTAACTGACATACCTGTACACAAAAAGAAAAAACACCCCACACATTTTAATGAACATACACAAATAAGAAAGGAAAACATTCAATACATTACAACAGCTGTCTTTGACAGGGTAAGAATGGATACGGAGAAAAAAGGAAAAAAATAAATAAACATAAGAGGTGGGCCTTCCACAGACCAACAAAGACAACATGTCCTGAACTGGGGATGAGGACCAGCCTCCGCACCTGAGGTCTCCTCCCCTGCCCCACAGGAGGGTAAGTAAAGGACAGTAACTAAAGGAGTGTCCCAGGAAGTGAGGAAGTGCCGAGGGGGCAGAAAGAAAGGTAAGAAAGAGACAGATCTGAAAGATAAAGACATCACGGTCTTGCTCATCACTAAGTCCCATGAGTACGAGTACCATACTTACACATTTTTTAATGGTTATAGCCATCAAGCCGAGTCTGGCACAGTGTGGTGTCACACAAATTTTGGCAACTGACTACATCAAGGCAATAACAGGAACTCTGGCATTTGGTAACTGGCTGCCGTGCGTGGGGAAGGAGCGAGGTTCAGACCACCGGGTGACGGACAGCCGCGCTGCCCTTGCAGGGGGGCCCACGGGAAGCAGACTCGGGGCAGGTGCAAGCAGCACGACCAGCTTGGGCTCTCACCAGCCAGGGGTCCCTGCGGAACCTCTAAGTGAGGGTGAGTGACAGGCTGCTGTCTGTATGGATGTGGGGCTGAGCAGAGTGACCTGTCTGAACAGATCCTCCGGGACTTCCTTCAACACACACTGACAATAAACGCTGTGGAGATGAGCACCCCCAGGGCAGCGGGAGGGCAGGAAGTGACCCGGGGAACATACGGTCTTAAGGAGTAGGGAGAAGAGGAGCCTAAGAAAGAGTCTGAGAAGTGACCTGAGAAACAGGCAGAAACCCCGGGACATCCACAGGGCACTTTAAGAGCAGTGTGGTCAATAGTGTCAAATGCTCCAGGGAAAACGTTCCACCCAACTGGGTCGTGTGGAGCTCATGAGAACCTTCCCCTGAGCAGGGCAGCAGTGAGAACAAAGGTGGATGCGGTGGGACTGGGAAGGGAGAAGGTGGTCACAGACACCGAATGACAGATGTCTAGAGAACAGAGAGGAAGACCCAAGTCTAGGAATGTTTTTAAAAGGTTAAGAGGAAAAAGCCATCAAAAAAGAAAGGTTGAAATTAGAGGACGGAAGAGATAATTGATGACTGATGGAACTGTTACCGGGCCAGGTTGTATAAGCTTAATATTGATGCAAGCTGGGTGCGGTGGTGTGCACCTACAGTCCCAGCCAGTCACGAGGCGGGGGTGGGAGGATCGCTGGAGCCCAGGAGGTAGAGGCCAGTCTGGGCAATACAGCGAAACCCCATCTCTAAAAAAAAAAAAAAAAAAAAAAAAATTAAACTAATGCGAACTTTCTTTTGTTTAAAACTTAAAAGACCCTAAAAATTTGAGCAAGCCATAGGAGCCTTCCCATAAGGAGGTCAGAGGCACAAAAAAGTGGTACCAGAAGTCAGCCCCAGGTGGGGGAGGGCTGGCCGAGATAATGTAGAAGGGAGACTGATTTCTTCTTCTTCTTTTTTTTTGAGACAGAGTCTCGCTCTGTTCCCAAGGCTAGGGTGCAGTAGCGTCATCATAGCTCACTGCAACCCCAAACTCCTTGCCTCAAGCGATCCTCCTCTCTCAGCTTCCCGTGTACCTGGAACTGGAGGCGTGCACCACCATACCCGACTAACTTTTCTATTTTTTTGTAGAAACGGGGTCCCCATATGTTACTCACACAGGTCTTGAACTCCTGGCCTCAAGCAATCCTCCAGCCTCGGCCTCCCAAAGTGCTAAGACTACAGGTGTGAACCACCTCGCCCAACCTGGGAGACTTACTTTTTTGACTGTTTACCATTTTATACCTTGAGTTTTGTACTATGTACATGTATTTACATTATTACAAAAATAAAACTTCATAAAACTTAAAGAGATCATCGACCCCGACAAGACTAATTTCAGTATAATGAGGTATAGTATATAGTATAGAAAATAGTATATAATATTAATATACAGTATAGATTACGGTCCTATACTGTATAATATATAGTATATACTGTAGTCCTATACTATACCATATTATATATTCTATACTACAGTGTGTATATACATATATATACACACACTACAGTATATAGTGTGTGTGTATAGTATATACCATTATAGCATATATAGGATATACACAGTATATAGCATAGCACAGCATAGGCAAAGAAGCCAGACTGCAACAGGTAGAGAAGGACTCAGAGAAAATGGAGAAATTAACCAAAGATACCTCTTTCAAGAAGCTTGCCTCGAATAGGATGAGAAATACAGGATAACCATCACTTGACAAGATGAGAGGTATCGTTTTGTTCTGAAGAGAGCATTTTGAAATATCCATGCAAAGAGCTAGCAGAAACTAAGTTAACAACGCAGCTGGTAAGGGAGATGACTAAGGAGGCAGCCTGAGATCTGAGCAGGCAGGAGAGTTTGCAATTTCGGGATATGGAGATGGAAACACCTTCACCAGAAATGTGTCTTGCACCAAATGTGGACGCACCTAGCCAACACCCATTCTCCCTTCCTTGTCCCATTCCCAGCCAGGGGTGGAGGGGAAGATGCTCCAGGGTGGGCCTGAGTAGTCTAAGCCAATCAGTGACATCCTGCTCCTCTGACACACGATGGGTCCAGAAATGGGCAAGTGACCTGATTCCAGCCAGTAAGACCTAGGCGGGCATTTGAAGGGGCTTCAGAAAAAAAAAAGAGGTTCCCACTCTTCTGAAAGAGCTGCAGGAAGCCACTCCCCTCTCCTGCTAAAAGGGAACAAGAAAGTGTGTGGCCCCAACTGCTGCTGGCAGCCATCCTGCAACCACAAGGGAACTGCCCCTGGGATGAAGCTGCATGAAGAGCAGACAGAGGAAACACTCCTGGGTCCTTGGTGAGGTCACCGAGCCAGCAGATCCACCTGCCCTGGAGCCTGCCTTCATCTGGACTTTGAGGCAAAAAGCCACATTAAGTTGGGTTTTCCAGTACTGACAACCTAGAATTCTCTCACTGATAAAACATCCCTCCCACTGTGACAAGAGGAACAAGACAAAAGGGTAGTCAGGAATTGAGGGAGACGATGTCAGATGGAATTTCCACATTTTTCTCTGTGAAGTAAAAAGTGATCCTGATGCGTGAGGACCGCGGAGCTCAGGGAGAGTGCGGAAGCCTGCAGCCAGCTGCCCGGGGCGCTGGGCAAGACCGCGGCCTGGAGCCACCCAGTGAGCCTGGCAGGCTGCGCTGAGCACCCAGGGTTGGAGACACATGTGGGTACAAACAGCACAGAGCTGTGCTCCTGTGGGGCAGCCTCTGGGTTTGCCGGGTGGATGGACAGTGCAGGGGAGGAGTTGGGGGCATCAGCACAGAAGCCACTGCAGTGATGAACCCAAGGTCTGGGCTGCACTTGGGAGTGAATGTAGGAGGGGCTGATGGGTAAAAGAAAAGAAAAAAAAGGGATAAATTAGACATCTCCTTGGATCAAAGGCCTGGAATTGACAGCACCAAGGAGATGGTCTTGGCAAACAGAGTTAAGTGTCCCCAGAACAACACAAGGCAGAGATCTGGGCCCAGCACCCTCCACGCCCCATTGCTACCCCTAGTCCATGAGTGTTGTTTCAGGATTAGCTGTACCGGATAAGTTCGAGTGAAGCTCGACAGACACAGATAAGAACTCAGAGGGGCCTTAGGCACCCTGTATCACCGAGAGCTACCCACACATCGGTCGCTTGCAGGGGGAGTGTTTTCAAGTCTTGTTCTAATGTTTCTAAGAGGGAAACATCCCCTTGCTGCAAAGGCAAAATGAGGGACACTGCAAGAAAAGCACCCCTCAACCCAGTCTTTGGAAAGAACTCACCTCCGCATTCATCTTGGTCTCTTCCTTCAGTGGCTGTGAAGACAAAAGCAGAGATTCAGGACCCTGGTGGCGTTTGCCTGAACTCCACGCAAACACTTCCCTTTGCTACTCCCTTCTCCCCCACTACTTCCTGACCAGCCTCGTCCTCCCCAATGTCCTCACCACCCTGTGCCCCCAGCAAGGGTGCCCAGGCCGGTGTCTCCCCTGGGGTTGCTGGTGGCCGACTTCCCTGGGACATCACACCAGCAATGTTTCTCTAGAGAAGGGCATTTCCAACCCCCAGGGCCACCTCCGACACGGGAGGAGCAGCTGCAAACGTGATGCCTTCATGGGATGATGCACTTCCCAAAGCTGGTGCTTGGAGAGGACCGCTTTTCATCCGGCTGTTATGGCGATAAGCAAGGCAATAAAAATACACACCTTTTCCTGCTGCTAGCTGAGTTTCCAGAGGACTTTGACTTACTACGTTAAAAGAACAGTCCAACAGGCTGCTCTGCACCCTTAGCAAAGAAGAAGGAAGAAGGGAGCAAACAGTGAGCCGGAGTCAGAAGGAAAAAGGGAAGAGAAGAGGAGATGAGGGGAAATAGGAGAGGGAAGCAAAAGAAATAAAGAGACAGTATGGCTTAACCATGGTTCCAAATTTCAATGTACTCCTGGGACTGCTTATTGGAAATGTGCATTTCTGGCCAGGTGCAGTGGCTCACGCCTGTAGTCCCAGCTACTCAGGAGGCTGAGGACTTGAGCCCAGGAGTTTGAGCTTACAGTGAACTATGATGATGCCACTGCACTCTAGCATGGGCAACAGAGAGCAAGGCCCTGACTCTTAAAAAAAAGCCCAAACAAACAAAAAAACCAAAACCCCCCACATATTTCTGGGTTCCATCCCCAGATTCTGATTCAGAAGGCCTAGAGTGGAGGGGAGGCTAAGAGTCTGCACTTTCATCAGGCATCCAGGAGACTGTGCACCGACATTCAGGAGCCCCACGTGGAGAAACACTAAAATTAAGAGTAGAATAGAGAGGCCCATAAAGAGAGTAAATTTTTCCCACCCTCCCTCTCTCCCTTTCTTCCTTTTCTCGCTTTGTCACCCGGGCTAGAGTGCAGTGGCATCATCATAGCTCACTGCAGCCTCAAATTCCTGGGCTCAAGTGATCCTCCTGCCTCAGCCTCCCGAGTAGCTGGGACTACAAGTGCATGGCACCATGCCCAGCTAATTTTTTTCTATTTTTTTTTTTAGAGATGGGGTCTCATTCTTGCTCAGGCTGGTCTCGAACACCTGAGCTCAAGCAATCCTCTTGCCTCAGCCTCCCAGAGTGCTAGGATTACAGGTGTGAGCCATTGCGCCTGGCCAAGAGTAATTTTTTCATTCATTTTTTTAGAGCTGCTAGAATTGCCACTGTATTTTCTAACTGGGCAGGCAAGAGCAGGGCCAATGGATCCCAGAGGTGATGAAAGAAGCACAGAGTTGCCACTCCAGCCCCTCCACTTGGGAAGCCAATGCAAATGACTGCTCCCAGCTCACAGAGGCCTCTGAAAAGAGAAGGACCCAGCTCTGCATTTCACCTTACTCTTTTGGGTTAAGTACAAGGATGATAGCCATGAATAACAACAGTGAAATAATAAGCCCCACAAAAAAAAAAAAAACAACCACCTCGACTCTTGGCAACCCTAAGACTACTTGGGCTTTGTGCTGGAAATGATACTTTTTTCCAACAATTCCCTTCCCGTCTCCCTTCCCATTCCTCTTTCCTGCTTTGAGAGTGGGTCTCAGGATCCAATCTGGCCAGCACACAAATGCCGCCTTTCCTTTGCCAATCTGGAGCCTGTTCTTATCTCCTGAAGAATCTGAAAAGGGGAACTTGCTAGAAGAAAAACTCTATTAAAAAAACAGAGAGAACAAAGTGAGTACACTTTGTTCTTAGATCCTGGGGAAACAGTATGGGTGTGATGTCTTTTTATGCACAAAGTATCTCAGAAGGCTAAGACACTGAGAGTTAAGGGGGGAGGGCATGGGAGTGGCAGGGGAGTTTGGGGTGGGGGTGGGTGAAGCCTGAACTAGTGGAGGAGGCTTGCTGTGCACTGGCCCCCAGAGAACGCACCCTGCTCACCCTCCCCTGGCTGCCTGGAAGCTCTGCAGAGATGCCCTTCCCAAAACTCTGCAGTGCTTTACTTTTATTTTTAAGAACTTTAGTTCAAGTCTCCCCTGGAGCTTTCATGTGAGTGAGAAAGTCGATAACAAAATGCACAAATATGAGGAGAAAGATAACAGACGTGAGCTTGTTTGTGTCAGCTACTTTACATACATTAACCCTAATCCTCTCAATCTTGGCAAAAAAGCTAATATTAATTCCATTTTACAGAGGAAGTACCTGAAGTTCAGGCAAGACAGAAGCACTTGGCCTTACAGTGAAGCCATTGTGGCTCTGCCCTGTCATTTCCAGACTTTCTCGCTCTAGAGTCAAACCCCAGATTGCCCAGAGGCCCTGACAGGTGCAGTCTCACACTCACCCAGAGCATCTATGATAAACAGGAGGCCTGGGGGTTGGTTCTGCATCAGTCCTGGACTGCCCAGGCAACCATGGCCAAACAGGTTCCACATCTGTAGGCTGAACGGTTGGACTTCATCTCTAAGGTCTGTTCCAGCTCTAAAATGCTCTCTGGTTCCCAGAAAAGGAAATTTCAGCACTCTTATAGCAGGTGGAATGATACTCAACCTCAGTTACGATCACGGAATGTAAATTATGATTTCACCAAGATGACCTAACAGACTGACAAATCAAAATGGTTGCCAGAGGCCGGGCTCATGCCTGTAATCCTAGCACTCTGGGAGGTTGAGATGGGAGGATTGCTTGAGGTCAGGAGTTCAAGACCAGCCTGAGCAAGAGCGAGACCCCGTCTCTACCAAAAATAGAAAGAAATTAATTGGACAGCTAAAAATATACAGAAAAAATTAGCTGGGCATGGTGGCGCATGCCTGTAGTCCCAGCTACTCGGGAGGCTGAGAGAGTAGAATCGCTTGAGCCCAGGACTTTGAGGTTGCTGTGAGCTAGGCTGACGCCACGGCACTCACCCCAGGCAAGACAGTGAGACTCTGTCTCAAAAAAAAAAAAAAAAAAAAAAAAATGGTTGCCAGAGTGTGTTGGTCAAAGTGTGGTGAGGAATATAATCTCTGACATTATTAGGGACAACATCTCAGTGGAAGCCAGTTTAGCAATATCTATTAAAATTCCAAATGCACCCAACCTCTGATCTAGCAATTCCACTACTTCCTATTTCTGTCTCCAGCTGCATTTCAAAGAAATTGCTCCAACTGTAGAAACGTTACCACTGCTTGCTTTCCCCTTCTAATGAGAACTTACAAGAAAGTTTTCCTATAAGAGCAGTCTACAAAACATTACTTATGTACTTTACTGTTCTCCCACAGAATCTGGGGAAAGCAAAACAAAACAACAGCAAAAGGATTTGGAGAGATACATACTCACAAGAAAGAATCCTACCTAGAAATCCTCCCACACTTTACATCTGAGGCGCACCACCCAAGATGAACTGCCTTGCTGTTCACAAAACACACTGAGCTGGGCACCCTAGGTGGTGCTCACAGAGCTTTGAGTAACTGGCAGGATCTGCCAGGGACACAGAAGTGCAAATCCCAGCCATATCTCTACCATGTTCTTTCCCCTTCTGCTTTGCACTCCCCCTTATGATAAGATGGCACTGTCAGGAGAGGCAGCAACCCTAGGCCAGGTGAGATCTGGCTCCACCTTTCAACACTCTACCTGCCCATCATGCACCGCTCTCTCTCCTTTCCTCCCTGCCACCTGGCCAAGAGCAGTCAAAGTCTGAACAGAATTCAGCAAGTATCTTATTCTGCATTTTAATCTTTCTTAAAACATGTAAGACCTATCTTATAATGAGAAGATTTAGGTTTCTTTAGGGTTTTTTTTTTTGTTTTTATTTCAAGGGTTTAATATTCAAATGGTCAAACACAAAAACAGTTTTCTGACTTTTAGTATTATGTTTAGAAGATTTTCCCAAGAGACGTACAGACACGTTTTTATTTTTTTAGATTTTTAACTTTTCTTTGTTCTTTATTTACATTTTTATTTTTTAATCAACCTAAATTGTATTTTGGTATGCAGCATAAGACTCTAGTTTTACTTTTCCTCAAATACTTGCATTGTTCCCACATTATTTATTGGATATTTCATCCTTTCCCGCAGTAACTCCATACCTAAATTCTATCAGTACGGTTATTCTTTTTTTTCACTTTCTCTGCTGTGCCATGGACCTCTACTCCCATGCTTCTAATATATTAGAAAGAGAAGAAGAATCTTGAGTTAGTTCCTGAATTGTTGCATAATGACAAATGACAGCCGAGGTTGCAGTGGTTCACTAGAAAGTTAAAAAAAGTCAATACCTTTACATAAATCACCTGCTTTAAGCAGGTTTCTCCTCCCTCCATATCCACTGCAGCAAGTCTACTGAACAGTCTTGGAGCTTGAACCTTTATCTACTTTGACCCCAAAACACAGTGCACTCTGGTGTACAGAGACAAGCTGTTCCTCCGGGGGATGAAGAGCCAGCCCATCACTCAAGAGACCAGAATTCCAGGCCTGGCTGGGGCACCCACTAGCTGTGGGATCAAGGCCAGGACACATGGTTCTCCATGCCTTGCACCTTGAACAAATAGAGGGGGTAGATGAACTTAGATGACCCCAAAGTTCTCCTTCTGTGCTGACATGCTAGAATTCTAACACACTTTACTTCTGTTTTGTGTGTTTGTTCTCTTTTAGTGTAACTTTCTTGGTGTTTGGCTTGGTTAACCAAAGGTTCCTAGCTTCTCTTCTGGCTCCTCAAGTAAACCAGGAGGGGGTTCAGGTTCCGGGGCTCATGAAGCAGCCCCTATCAAGGCCTCAGGCACATGAGCGCTCAACAGGCACAGCTTTTCCCAAAAAAGAGCCACTCTCTTCCCCGCCCCACCTGTCCATCTGCTCTGTGTCCCTCCCATTTCTCCTCATCACCATTTCAAAAGCTTCTACCTTTCATTGAAAGTGATCTTAATTTAATAGGAGAGAAATGAGATAACATGAGGCAAATTACTCTTACTAAGGAATAAATGTCTGGTATATTCAAAATTGGAAGGGTATATCCATGTTTTAAAAGAGCTGCTTATTAACTCAAAGAATTGTAGAAAAATGTGCAACTCAATTTCAAAATTGGGTTGAGATCAGGGCATTCTGGGTTCCCACACATGTTCTTAGGCACTGACCCCCTCGAAGGTACAGGTCATAACCTCAATCCCTTATTGCTGAAAGACTGGTTCTTCCTGGCTAAGTGCTGCAGGAAATCCTGAGCTGCTGAACAGCTGAGCACACGTAAGTACAACTCACAGCTGGGGGGTGTAAGGGGGAAGGAATACAAATATTCCACATAGGCAAAATATATGTATATCGAACTTCTGTTCCTAATATTTTAAAAGCTCAATAATTATGCTTTAAAGATCTCTAGAGAAAACATGCTTTCTTTGCTCAGCAGATAAATCAAGATTTTTTACAAGGAAGATTTCATAATGTGTTATGTCCTCGATATTAATTACATATATTTTACTCTCTACACTGAGCATATCATTCTCTTTCACTGTTTTGTTTTCCTGTGCATTTTTTAAGGGGCTGCAAATTCTCAGATTTCAGGTGAGAAACTTTTTAAGTCCTTTGTAAACCCTGAGGTTTCTTGACATGGTTTCTGTGATAGAAAAAGGAAAACAGGCCAGGCGTGGTGGCTCATGCCTGTAATCTCAGCACTTTGGGAGGCCAAGAGGGGAGGATTGTTTGAGGCCAGGGGTTTGAGACCAGCCTGAGCAATGATAGCAAGACCTCATCTCTACAAAAAATTTTAAAATTAGCCAGGCATGGTGGTGCATGCCTGTGGTCCCAGCTACTCGGGAGGCTGAGGTAGGAGGATTGCTTGAGCCCAGGATTTAGAGATTACAGTGAGCTATGATGCCACTGCACTCTAGCTCAGGAACAGATCGAGATCCTGTCTCAAAAAAAAAAAGAAAAAAAAAGGGGGGGGCACTAGGCTACAAGAAAAATCATTATGATCATTATGTGTAAGTGCAAGGTATATAAAATATCCAACTATTTACTCAGGCACCAGCAAATATTTGTTTCAGTACATGAAACAGCATAAATGAGTTAAAATAGGGAGGACAGAAAAAACTTAAAGAAATCCTACAGTACCTAAAAACCAGAGTGACTCGACATCACTGCATGAAATGGAGCCAGAGGTCAGAAGCAGCAGTGGTCTCCATGTGTACAGTATGTGCTTTATTTTTCAAAAACATTTTTTGTCTATTGCCTTTTATTCCCACAATATCCCTAAGAAGTAGAGCCCCAAAACCTTCATTCTGCAGAGGCCCAGAGACATTGAGACACTGGCTTCCTTGCCGATGGCGGTTCTTGCCGCCCCACCCTGGGTCCTCAGAGGCCTGGCAGTCTGTGCTCCTTCACCCTTCGGCCTCCACTTGGGTTTGGCCAGTGGAGGGGTAAGCAGGCAGGGGATAGAGAGCGGGCCCAGGGTACCTGGGCCACACCTGCCTGGTCCCACAGGCTGCTGCTCTGGCAGTGGCCGCACTCACTCTGTGATGGCCGCAGCAGCCAAGGAGGGGGCAGCCCCTCCTCCAGTGCTCCAGTCCCTGTCCACCCAGGCCCTCCTGAAGCTCTTCCTTGGCTGTCTCGCTACTATTTGTTGGTTCCTCCAATCCTGTCCACTCTTCTATCAAGAGTCCCCACAAAAATTCCTTTCATTTTTGTGCTTTTTCCTGTCAGGATCCTAACTGATGTACTTGCCCACCAAAATCTCACAGTAAATTAACAGTAGCGCTTCCTTAGCTCACATTACGCCTCTTTTGATTTCAGTCTCTCCCCCATACACACACTGGAATTTACATCAGCAATAACTTAGTGATTTCCACTAACCCAGCAGTTCTCACTGACATTTCTGATTGTCACGTTGGGGACAATGGAGAGTGTGCCACTGGCATCTAGTGGGTAGAGGCCAGGGATGCTGCAAAACATCCTATAACGCACAGGACACCACCCCCATCCCCCAAATACACAAAACAAAGTTATCCAGCCCACAATGTCAAGGTTGAGAAACTCTGGATTACTCATCATGCAGAATCAACTACAGTTGTGACCTTCCTCCTCTTTCCTCCTGAAAGGCCCTCTCAAGTACCTATAATCATTGTCCCAAAGCCAGAAGTATAGGGAAGGATTAGGCAGAGGGTGACCTTATCAGGTGGGGCCAGCTACTGGCCTAAAATTTTGGACCAAGGATAGAGGTAAAATGACCCTCCCAGAACGGATTTTCCTTCCATGGAGGGAGTTGGATATTTTGGGACCTATCAAGAAAAATATAATGGCTACATGGGACAACATGTCTCTGGTGGAATTTTTAGTGATTTAGTTTCTTTTTACTCATTTATATACTTTAAATTTTTCTATAAAGGTTAGTATAATTATTCAAAATTCTATAAAAAATTTATAAATTATGCCATATTCACTGACTCCATGCTCCCTAGCTCCAATTCTTAACTGAATAGGATTCCATAGGATGATATATCAAGGTGCTCTGAAAATGAAGTCCACAGAAAACTGTCCTTACAGCTGAGTATCAGGAAAGGCTCTGCTTCCTTCAAAGCCATTAATATTTGAGGGACCAATGAATGAATGAATGAAGCTGCTCAGTACGTTTTACTTTCAGATGACAAGAATCATGTGACTGACCAAGTTTACCTTTCTAGAGAGGAATTTGCGACTCAACTACAAAAACAATATGGACTTCTACTGTCCTATAGGACAGCCATTAGACGCGGGTGGCTATTTAAATGTAAATTAATTATAGCACATTTCCACCATCACAGAAAGTTCCATAGGACAGCACTGGAACACTTTATTCTTCTTCCCCCCACCCCCTGGACTTATTTTCTGTTCTTTATATTTTCTCTGCTCCCAATTCCTGGTTGTATTTATTTGTTACTATTCCATGTGATTTTCTGGTAAACTACCTTAATTCCTTTGTGGAAAAATTCGGGGTATCAGTACTTTTGAAATCTCTGTGTATATATAACCCTGTTCCTGGGAGCTCAACCTTAGTTTTTGACTATAAGGCAGAGCCAGTAGCTCACAGAGCTGCTCATTTGCTTACAGCTCAAAGACTGAAAGAACATTCTCAAAACTGCAGCTCCCATGTCACAAAATCACCACATTCAGTGGAGTTTTTTTCATAAATGAAAAAGTATACATTGTTCATAAATGAAAAGTTTCCAGACTGATAGTTATTTGATTAAAGCTTAATTTGAAGGGACAATAAGGCATTTCTCTGCTGCATAATGAAGTGTCTTTTCTTTTTCAAATTCCAAAATATATGGCTAAATATCAGCTTGTTTCTAAAATCTCTGTGGCAAAAGGAACTTGTCCATACTGATATTTATGATCATGTAATCAGCGTCCTGGATACGCCACGGAGAATCAGGAATAAAAATGCCTCCATAGCTCCTGCTCCTGCAGGATGGGACCCTCTGCCAGTCCACAGTTCTGGTGCAGTGTTGCCTCTAGACATAAGCTCATGCAATCTGAGTATGATACCAAATTTTACACTTCTTTTATAAAAATGATTGGGAGTGATAAGCAGTGCAGATTGAATACTAAATACAATTAGAACAAAGATGAAAATTAATAGATGTGGCCCAAAGTGGCAAATCTTTGACTTTAACCAGATGCTAACTGGATGAACAGGGGTACAAAGAATAAAAAAATAAAGAACATGTACGAAACACCAGGAAAAATACTGACAACTACTCCTAAAAGTTCAAGTATAATGAGAGAGCCTTACACATGTTTTTAGCTCTCTAGCTACAGAATCTTCCTTCTAACACTTGGTCCATCTACGATATGACTTCAGTTTGTGTTTTTCTGGAATGCATAATGTAAGGAAAGAATCTGCATAATTATTAATACAATCTTTTTTCTTTTTTTTTCTGTTGCTATAACAGAATAATCAATACAGCCTTTTGGGAAAAAATTGGCAATATATCAATACCTTTATTTCAACAATTTCAATACCTTCTTGGAAATAATACTATGGGAAATTATACAAATTATGGAGAAAAAACTTTCAGCATAGTATTGCTTGCTTCGTAGATGATGATGATAGCTAAAATTTACTGAATACTTTCCATGCTGAAAACTCTGTTGTAAGCTATTTATGTGTACTAAGTCATTTATTCTTCACAACCACCCATACAAGCAAGATAATGCTTGATTATTCTCACTTTTATAGATGAGAAAACTGAGGCCCCAAAAGGTTAGTTAACGTGCCCAAGATCGCATAGAGGTATACGATGGAAAACTTTTATCATATAATGTTAAATGAAAAAAATATCAGGTTCCAAAATTGTATATAAATATGATGCCTCAAATCCTTTTTATTTTTTTAAATTAAGATATAAACTCATTATTGGCCGTATTTTTGAGCAGTTCATATATAGAGTGACTTTACAGAACATGAACTCCTGTAACTCTCGCAACAACGTCCGTGAACCAAGTGATTCCTTCCAGTTTCCAAAGAGGAAAGTGCGGCGAGCAGAGGCTAAGTGAGCTGCGCAGCGTCACGGGTTCGTTCCCGCGGAGCGGACCCCGACCCGGCATTTCGGCCTAGTCCCGCGCGGAGCTCACGGTCCCGGCGTTGGAAATGCCCCGATCGAACCGCTCGATCCACCTCGGCCGCCCGGACTACCCGGTACCCCGACGCTGAATCAGCCCACTAATATATACATGAAAGTCGAAACCATAAACAATCTTAAATGAAATATAGATTTAATTTTTTGATTTGTCTGTCTTTTGTTCGTTTGAGAAAGCCCCGCACCGGGAGGGCACGTCTCGATCCCCGGCCCGTGGGGCCTCCCGACCGCGTCCTCGCGCCCGGCCCGGGAGGGCAGGCAGGGCAGGCAGCGCCCGGGCTGCGTTCGGGGCTCCGGTGGCCGCGGGCCCGGGACGGCGAGGCGGGCGCCGGTGTCCAAGCTCCAGCCCAGGCGCTTTATGAAAGCCACGCGCGACCCCCATCCCTGCGCGCGCGCGACCCCGGCCCCCCGCGCGCCTTACCTGACGCCGGGCCCAGCTCTCAGTGCAGCCTCGGGGCGCCGCCAGCGTTGCGGACCAGGGCGGGATCCCGGCTCCGATTGGCTGCCGGGCCGTGGGGCGGGGGCCCTTCGGCGAGAGGGGAGGAGGAGAGCAGCGGGCGGGAGAAAGAAGGATGGGGAGGGAACGGAGAGGAGAAGGGGCGTGGTCGTGTCCGAGCGCCGTCGCCGGTAAGGTCCTGGCCTCTGCGACCTGGGCCTGGCGCCTGGTGCCGGGAGGGGCCCGCGGAGCCTGGCTGCAGCCGTGCCCCGTCCTGCTCTCTGCACCCAGCTCGGCGGCGGGGGTGAGTGGTGGGTGTTCGCTGACCGCAGGGAGGGGACCCTCATGCTGTGCCCCGTCCGGGTGAGGTGGTCGTCGCAGCCCTCCCCTCCGCCCCCCGCCCGCCACGTGGAACCTGCTGGGTCCCTTTTGGATCAGTGGCCCCGGCCCGACTGAGTGGGGGCCGAAGCTTATTTTTGTCCTTCGTGTAAACGTGAGGAGTGGAGTAAAGATGTCCGGAGGCCAGTGTGGGCGATTTCCTGCGCTTGGGTAGCTAGGAGATGAACACTTTGCTAGGGAACTGCCCGGTCTTTTATTCACCTGGGAATGGGCTCGTGGGGACCCTGATCGGGGGAAGTCCGGGCCGCTAGTCGGAGTGTGGGTCTGGCCTACTGGGGCTGGGGGAGAAACGGAGAAACCAGGGAGAGGGTGCGTTAGGCTGAGGAAAGATCTCTTTGATCCTGACTGGTAAAGTTGACCGGCATTTCCCCCAACAGAATTCTCATGGTTTATTCGGGGACCTGACAAGCCAAAGTGAGGTTTTGTTGGGTGCAGGGAGAAGGCTTGACTTTAAATTTTTATCCCCAGGCCGGACCTGTCTCCTGAGCTACGTACTTGACTTTTCGGCTACCTACTTAATATCTCCTCTTGGATGTCTAAAATACACTTCAGTCTTACCATGTCCACATCTGTGCCCCTGATCTTTTCCCCAGCTTTTCCCATAGAATCACCATCTCAATGGCAACTCTGCCCTTGTTCAGTCCAAAAAACTTACCGTTATCCTTGACTCGTCTTTCTCTTACATCCCACCTCTGGGGCTCAGGAAATCCTGTTGGTTAGACCTTCCTAGCGTACCGAGACTCTGACCACTTCTTACCTACACCTCCATCGTCTCCCACCTGCGTCATGACAGTGGTCTCCTCCCTGGTCTCCCTGCAGTCTGTCCGCATGCAGCAGCCAGAGTGACCTTAAATGACAGCCAGAACAAAGCCCTCCTCTGCTCAAAACCTTCCCAGTGGTTTCCCTTTTAACTCAGAATCAAAGCCAAACCCTATACGATCTGCTCCTCTGTTATCCTGCAACTTCTCCTACCTTTCGCCTGGCTCACTGCGGTCATGCTGTCCTCCTTGCTGTTGACAGGATCTAGTTCTTGATCTATTTCTTCCCACAGCACTTGTTGCCTCTTTTATTTATTTATTTAGCTTACTGTTCATTATCTGTCTCTTCCATGCACTTACCCCTTCTCCTGCCTCTTGGGGCCATGATATGTCCTTTATCAAAAAAATAACTGCCACCATATGGAGAGATACCATGGTTTCACTGGCAGGGTCTAGGTCATAAGCCAAAGTCTCGGGTCCAAATGTGTGATCACTTTAAGTGAACCTCAAGGGGAAGGGATGATTCCCCAAAAGGAAATGCTGAGTTCTGTTACTGGGAGGAGGGATGCTGGCTAGGCAGAAACCACAGATGTCCACTTGCTGAGTGAGACCAGCACACCCAGAGGAGCTTCAGGAAAGCCTGTGAGGGGCCCTACATGTTCTTGAGAGCAGAGGTTAAGGAGGGGACCTCTAACACCCCAACTTTCTTTTAATGATGTGTTATGAATGTATTAGTTTATGTTAATCCTTCTAAAGTCTGATTTTATGATCAGTTTCTACTTTTTTGAGTAAGAACCTCCCATTCTACAACGTAGTAACACTCTCCAGCCTGAAGGACTTTGTAGTAGGTTGGGGGGACAGTAACAGACTGCCTTAGGCCACAAGTAACAGAAAACCCCCACTCAAACAGCATTAAACAGTAAGGAAGTAAATTAGGCCTTGAGCCTCATTTTCTCTTTGCTCTTTCCCCCACCCATGTATATCAGGATATTATAGATTTTGATTAAGACAACAGGATACACTAGATGTGAAATTCTAGGACCAGATCTCTAAGGATACAAGAAAGAATCAGAATGGAGAGAGAGATTTGGAAAACAAATCTCTGGCAGAGCTGTTGCTGTGCTGTTTCCCTCCTCCCCATTTGCAGGAAGTTTTGAGCAACTTATTTCCCTTACTTCATGTCTACAGACTTCCACACAACCATTTGGGGAATTTGTCAAGTGTGTTGGTATATGTGGGAAGAGGTCAGAGGATGCATGTGTGTTTCTTATGCATCAGGTATGGGCCATGCGGGAGACAGTGCTCTTGGGTGCAGTCCAGTAAGGCTGCCTGGAGGGGCAGGAAGTTGGAGGTGAATGTCAGATGCGTAAAGGTGAGGAAGACATCACAGTACATCTGTCCAGGGAGGAGAATTGCTGGAGCAAGGTCCAACATGGTCATCTCCAAAGAGTTTGTGACAGCTCCAGTCCAAAAAATAGCATCATGTATTGTCATAGACCATGCTGGCTGCTATAGCAAAATACCTTAGACTGAGTAATTTATAAACAGCAGAAATCAATTGCTCATAGTTGTGGGGGCTTGGGAAGTCCAAGATCAAGGCACCAGCAGATTCAGTGTCCGGTGAGGGGTCACTCTCTTGCTTCAGAGATGGCGCTTTCTCACTGCATCCTACATGGCGCACAGAGCAAGGCAGCTAGCCCTCTTCAATCTCTTTTATAAGGCTACTAATCCCATTCATGAGGGCTGAGTTAGTCATTTTCCCAAAGTTTCTATCTCTTATTACTATTACACTGAGTACTAAGTTCCAACATTTGAATTGGGTTGAGGGGGCACTGACATGCATATCACAGCATTTATGTACATCTCAGAATTGTTACAATAGCAGCTGCCCAATTGGGTTCCATTTAATTTTCCCTTGACAGCCAGAAACCTTTCAGAACTTCTCTCATTCACAGAATCAGCAAGTTGCTTATTAATTGATTTTGCTCTATTTGTAGAAAGTTTGTTAGTGAGAGGTATTTCCCCCCCTGCATTTTGTTCCATTGAAATATCAAGACTTTTTTGATTTTAAGACTCAAAGATGCTGACTCCTACATCTGTTCCTTTACTACAAATGCGCATTACTGAGATGATTGGGGTGGTTAAAGATTTGGGAAACCTCTATTTAATCTATTTGGTTTTATATTTCTCTATGCCTTTCCCAAAGGTTCCTGTAGCCTTAACTCCACTTACAATAAGTTCATTTTAGAGCAGATCAAAACACATTGGCTCCAGGCTCCAGCTGCCTTCCTCTAAGGACATTTAAGTGCAATTTTAGGGCTTTATACATCGCTGGGTAGAACTAGTCCCATGGCGCCATCTAACTGCAGGACAGGCCAGGAAATATAGAGAATGGACTGTTTTGTGATCCTTACTCTCTCTGCCACCTAAGAGCATAATGGAGTCCATCGTTCTCCAAATATTTACTGAGCACATAATGTGAGCACTGGTGCAAGGCACTGGGAAAACATGTTAAAGAGACAGTTCTGGAAGGCAGTACCTTGAAGAAGAGGTAGTTTTGGGGGCATCTCAGGCCGAAGCAGGAGAGTGCATTATCCAGCATGCATCCACCTGTTTATGAATCTCTCTGAGATGCCACATGAGGAGGGGACACTCAGTAAGGTCCTGCATGTGTAGGTAGGAGTGACAAACCAGGAAAAAAATGGAGAATAAATGTAAATGTGACTTTATTTATAGACACAGGTGAGAGAGGTTTGACGACATCAGAAAAATACGTTTATTCTAAAATTTTGAATGTGGGGAACACACAGCTGGGGAAGGATTACCATATTTTCCATCATAGCAGAAAAAAACTCTTACGCCCTTGACAGAGATGCATCTGGATCCCTTTAAGATTTGGAAGAAGTTGGGCTGGGTGCGGTGGCTCATGCCTGTAATCCTAGCACTCTGGGAGGATCGCTTGAGGCCAGCAGTTCAAGACCAGCCTGAGCAAGAGCATCATGCCATCTCTACAAACATAGAAAAATTGGCCAGGCATGGTGGTGCGCACTTGTAGTCCCAGCTGCTCGGGAGGATGAGGCAGGAGGATGGCTTGAGCCCAGGAGTTTGGGGTTGTAGTGAGCTATGATGACACCATTGCATTGTAGCCCAGGCAATAGAGTGAGACTCTGTCTCAAAAAAATAAAATAAAATAAAATAAAATAAAATAAAATAAAATGGAAGCAGTGGGGGAGTGGGGAGGGGCAAGGGCAACCTGAACACCTGTACCCCCATAATATGCTGAAATAAAAAAAAATCAAAAAAAAAAAAAGGAGGCAGTGAACCACGTGCTATTAATATTTAGGCTGGGGAAGGTAGTTCACGCCTGTGATTCCAGCACTTTGGGAGGCTGAGGTGGGAGGATTGCCTGGAGGCCAGGAGTTTGAGACCAGCCTGTGCAACATAGCAAGACCCTGTCTCTACAAAAACTAATTTAAAAAAAATTAGCCTGGTTTGGTGTTGCGTGCTGGTAGTCCTACCTACTTGGGAGGCTGAGGCAAGATGAGGATTTCTTTCTTTTTTATTTTTTTTTTGAGACAGAGTCTCACTCTCTTGCCCAGGCTAGAGTGCCATGGCGTCAGCCTAGCTCACAGCAACCTCAAACTCCTGGGCTCAAGCAATCCTACTGTCTCAGCCTCCCAGGTAGCTGGGACTACAGGCACGCGCCACCATGCCGGGCAAATTTTTTCTATTTTTAGCTGTTTGGCCAATTTCTTTCTATTTTTAGTAGAGACGGGGTCTCGCTCTTGCTCAGGCTGGTCTCGAATTCCTGAGCTCCACCGATCCACCCGCCTCGGCCTTGCAGAGTTCTAGGATTACAGGCGTGAGCCACCGCGCCTGGCCAAGATGAGGATTTCTTGAGCCCATGAGTTCAAGGCTGCAGTGAGCTATGATTATGTCACTGCACTTCAGCCTGGGTGACAGAGTGAGAGCCTGTCTCAAAAAAAAAAAAGAAAAAATGCTATTTAAAGTCTTCCCAGAAAACTGGTTCAAACTGTTTTATCATTCACCTCTCTACCCGCTTCAGCTTCCTTTGTAATTTGCAGTGGGCTTTTCTTTTCTTTTTTTTTTTTTTTTTTGAGACAGAGTCTCACTCTGTTGCCTGGAGTAGAGTGCCATGGCGTCAGCCTAGCTCACAGCAACCTCAAACTCCTGGGCTTGAGCAATCCTACTGCCTCAGCCTCCTGAGTAGGTGGGA